>JANHFX010023820.1:105485-124236 GCA_027560015.1 Chloroceryle amazona
ATTCCCCCAAGACCCAAAATACTAGGTCTGACAGAGGTTGACCAAAATATTATATATTATAAAATAATATAATAATTTTTGTCCTTTTTTTTTTTTTTTAAGTGTCAAAACCTTCACTCCTTTCATGGCCCTCATGCATTAGGAAGGGAAAATGGGAAGAGTTCTCCCAAGCAGGAGAGTTGGGATCACTTGTCAGGTCACACATAATCTTGCTTTGTGACTTGCACAATTGATGTTGTGAGATGAAGATTTCCAAACATGAGTTAAAAATTGTCAAACACTAGTGAGATAATTTTTTAGCAAGTCTATATAAAATCTTAGTAAGTAACAGAGTTTGTCTCAAAGAGATTTTTGAAAGTGTTCTCTAAAGGCAATACTGCTCCAAGTACTTTGATGTTTTATCAATGGCTAAAGCTGTCAGTATTTTATGATATATATTTTATTGTATTTGTTACTTAAAATAGAGACAACTGTATACTCTGCAATGACTAAACTATAAGGTATGCAGCCCTTACTAGCACAGTAATGCTGGTGCCTCCTTAAATGCTCCATCAGTTATGTAGGATAACAAATATTCAGAAAGGTACACACATTGTTACAACACCAAGTTAATTTGATATTAGAAAATGTAAATACAAATCTTCTAGACCATTTAAAATCACTAATGAACAACATCCTTTAGAAGCATTTTTGAGAACATCTAGAGCAAGAGCTGGAAGGGAACAAGTTCTTACAAGGTTGTCACATGCAAACCATGTCTTACTATACAGGCTGTCAGAGAAAACAAAAGTGTGTCAAATTGGTCTTAAAGTATCTATGATGCTGTCAAAAGTTTAGAAATGTGTCATGCTCCCCTGAGATCCTACTGAGCTAGAGGCCCAGGGCCACCTTCTCTCCACCACGTAGCACATACTAGTGTGGGAAGAACAGAGAAATAAGCCTGCTTGTTCTGAAGGACCAAGATCATCTCTCATTTCCAAGAGTTACCCCCAACATCCTGACTCCAACCTGGGATGAGGTCCAGACCCATACAGACCATGCAGTCTCTTAGGGCAGGAAGCCTGGGTGGCAAGCCAGAAGGCTGTGGCACACCAATAAGTTCCCTGGCACTGACAGTGAAGGCCGTGTGGTTTCTGGTGGAGGGGACTGTACGCTACCACTAGAGCAAAACCCATGAGATAACATAGGAAGCCCTCTGAACTCCTTGGGAATCTCTCCAGCTGGGATTCCCCCCAGGGGCTTTGCACCACGTCCAAGCCTGTTCAGCTGAATCCAGAAGACAGCCCAGTTTATTTCCACAGCAGACAAGTCAGAAAGCAGATTTCTACATCTGCATGTTGGAAGTCTCTTGTTTCCTTGGCTATCTTTTCAGTTCACTTGAGTAATATTTAACAGCAATTCAAAGACTCTTTATTTATACAGCACATGAAAGTAGAAGACTCTTCTAAGACTGGCTTTCTCTTTGATAATGAAGTCAGTATTTTCCCCTTGATAAAATTAAAAGCATGTTTAAGAGACCAGCCTTCCAGGAGGCAGGAGCACACATATGGGGAAAGCAAATGAAATGTGACAAATGTACAGGAACCAGCCGTGTGGTAATTGCACATGAATCTGCCGTAAATGCACCACACACAACTTTTTATGGTTTAAAAGCTCATTTAATTCCTTTCTCTAATTTGCATATGAAATAACCACGTGTACAGAAAGAAAGGGGGTGATGGGGTATTTCCCCCAGCTATTGTAAAGTACTCAGCCTACCTTAGGCTGTTGGGTAAATTAAGAAAACTCATCACTGCAGGCTTCCTTTCCTGCCACTGAAAGTAAGAGGCTCTTGCAGGGAGCGATGCAGAGAGGCAGCATGCTCCAGAGTAAGTCATGATAACTCTTTTCTAACCCAGCAGCCAGAGAGAGCAAACTGTGAGGCAGAGGACCTAGAATGGGACTGCTCCCTCCACCACTGATTACACATGGAAGTTTCCCTACTGACTTCAACAGTCAGGATTTTATTATCAGTGTGTCTTTGTCATGATGAGACATTGCAAGTTAGATTACTACAAAGATAAAATAATAACTGACCTTTCACTCTTGACATAACAACTTGCCAGTGTGGGAACCCACACACCTTTCAGTGCTACAAAGCATCCCAGTTTCCAGTTTAGTCAGATTCTCACTTGACAACCACCTTGGCATATGAGCCTTCTGAGAGCCTTTCCACCCATCAGAGTATGATTTGGCTATTTTGTAAACCTGCTAGCAATACCAAGTACTGCCATATTGTATTTACTGTAAAAACCAAACCAAAACAAACCATTCATCTCATGCCCGACAAAGTTTTATGAGACTGACACAGATCTTTGTGTATTAAGTTGACTCAAAATAACTTTGTGAAGATCATTTTCAAGCTTCTAAAAATATATATAAAATTAATACTATTACAGTTCACTGAAAAATTAGCATGAAATGCATTCTGAAAGCTCAAATCATTCACCGCAAAGTAATGTTCCATTTAATTACAAAAATGAATTCAGCCTTTATGTACGTGTCTGGTGTTTTCATTTTTTTCATTGAAAACAGATGATTCAAGAGCCATCTGGTAAAACTGCTGCATAAATATCACTGCATCTATCTAGGTTTTACGTATAGAAAAATGAGGAAGAGTAATGTATCTTGGCAAAACACAGAAAAGTTTCATCACAGGGCTAAAACTCAATCCCATAGATACTGGTAGGAAGTGATCAAGCAACTTCAGTGTGAGATGGGCTGGGCCCACCTTAATGATATAGATTATTTCCTTATGCAGGTGCCATATGAAATATAAGGAATTTTGCACATCATCAACCACAATCAAAAGCCCAGTGGCAACTCAAACACGAACACTGAGCCTGAAATGATTATTTTTTAAGAGTACTCAATCTGAAGTGAACTGGCTGTAATCTATGCTCCAGAATACAGATAACCATCAAACTATTTATTCTAACTCTGGCTTTAACTTTTCTCTTAGTTTCTATTGTTTTGATATATAAATATATGTAGACTTTTCAAGATTTTTAGAACTGGTGTTTCAGGTAATTAATAATTCACATATCACCACCTCAGACTGCACCATAAGCTCCTGTATATTTCAATAATTGTTCTGTATGTTCTAAATTCATTAATTATGAAGATGGAAAACACAGCTATTATTCCATTCTCGTAGCACCCTGAGGCCAGGGGTAAAATAAATAAACAAAATCACTTATGTGAATAATCACACCTATCAAGTACACATAGAATTGTTTTCAGTTAAATACACACTGGTTTCAAAAGTATCTTTGTGTTGTCAGATTAAAAAAAAATATCCTGGTCCTTGTTTTATTTCCCTGCTCATCACATCTCTGTCCATGCTTCTGCTCATGCTGCCTGCACCCACAGTGTCCAAAGGCTGCCTCAGTTCCTTGCCACATCTTTTGGGGAAATTGATTAGCTCACTAACAGAGCAGAAATCTATCTAACTTTTTCCCCAGCTAGTTTTCTACCAAATCAGTGAGGTGAATCAGTTACGACACAGAGACATCCAGTAAGTGCAGTAACTAGCACAAGACAAGTGCTGGGAACACATAACATGGGAAAGCAGAGAAAAGCAAATGGGTTACAGGTTACATTAGTTATCTCCTCCTCTGAATCATCTTTTGAAACCAAAGCCTCACTCAAAGAAAACTTCCTGACAAGAAAATATTACCTAGTACATGTACAAATACCAAACCATATATTACCATCCTAGGAATCAAACAAAAATTTTCAAGCAAACTGTTGGCACGATTATATATATTCAATCTTGATATCCACCATCTAGCAAGACAATATTATTACCAACCATAAAGTTGCAAGCAGCTAAAAGTTTAGTAGGACTGCTATGCACAGAAGAGTCAGAAATAAACAATAATGTACATCAGAGTGTCAATCTTTAGTGTCCAAAATCCCTTTGGCTTCTGGCTCTCCAGAAGACCAAGACTCAATCATTGATTCAAGCACTGTGAAGATAATGTCACTGAAATAAAATTTTCTGTTTAAACTAATTTACATTTATTATTTATAATTTATTTATTCAATTATTTTTTTAGCAATAGAGCCGAACTAAATCACAGAAAATGTGAAACAGTTGCATAAAAATGCAAATTCACTGTGATATTTTCACAACCGTAACTCCTTAGTTCAATGCAGCAGTGTAATTAACAGACCTCCTCATGTTTGGTTCCAAACTCAATCTCCTGACAGCTTCCCTTTAATTTTTCTAAGATTTAATTTAATATTGTCCATTTTATTTTAATTCCATTTGTAACCTCTGTATCACAATAATTGCAATTCCATTTTGTTTATACATAGAATATTATGTATGACAGATATAAACGCTGTCTTTCATGAACAGAAACACAGCTCTGTAAATTAAATACATTTCTTCATGGCACAAAGCAAATATCTTCCTCTGTGATTATACAATACACAAATGCACTTCTACAGTAGACTGGCACAACTCTGCACCTGGCAAAAGATGTGGTTTACACATCACCATTACTGTCCAAACCCCCTCAGTCACATTTAAAGGGTCTCTGGGTTCTCAGTGGAGCTGAGATCATGCCTGTGGACCAGAAGAAAGGATGTCACACAGATATGCAAACTGACTCAGCCACATCACTTAGGGTATGACTACAGCAGGGAGTGTGTGGATGGCTAGGAGCAACTCCAGCTACACTTCATACAAGCCAGAAGCAAGTGGTGTGTTTTGAAGGCACAGACCATCATTAATGTCATGCTGGTATGTTAATATATATGTTAATATATATATATTCCCTGGTATATCCTGCTAAGCTGCCTTTGACAAGGCTCTAATAGCTCACGCACCTGAGTTAAGCTTGGACACGTACTTGACAATACTGTGCCCACTCATGCCTTTATTGTCAGGCAATGCTTTATGTTTTCCAATACAATTCTCTCTTAAAAACAAACCAACCAACCAACAACACATACAAAACCAAACCAAAACCAAAAAAACACACAAAAACCCCCAAACAAACAAAACCACAAACCAAATAACGAAACATACACCCCTAATCCAAAAATTCTCTTTATCTGTCTTTTGAAACTACATTCAACATTCTTACCACACAAATTTTGCACCATAATCCTAAAGATTTGCAATAACACAAAGAAAAAGCCACTTTTGACCAGGCTTTGGCATCTTGATGAGCTCCAGAGGTTGTTATGTTGCATTTTTTGTAGAAACAACTTCTTGGACTCATTTCACTGCTCACCACCAGAGCTCCTCATTACTCGAACTGTACTCCCCCTGTCATGTCATCTCTTGCTAGAAACACACCCACCTTGCTGCACAACCTTTTCTGATATTTTTGGTTTAGCTGTGAAAAAACAGAAGCTTTAACAAAATATATTGCACTGACAAAATAAAAATCCCCAAGGACCCAGAAAGGCTGGTGTGTTGAAGAGATACCTAGCACTGAATGCTGAGAGATGGGCAGCTCCAGGGACTGGGAAAGGGCAAGGAAATTCTCTCCCCATCAGTTTTATGGGATATGAGTTACCACAGCATTTCTCTTGGTGGTTTTATGCAAAAGGCTAAATAACCTGTTCCAGAGATGGACAACTTCTGACCTGAGCCTCTTCTTGCATCAGTTTATACTCATTTAACATTTCCAAGGTCATCTTTGCTTAAGCAAAGGTTGCAGACCAAGTTGGTTTTGTTTTTTTTGTTGTAGTTGTTGTTGGTTTTGGTTTTGTGTTCAGTTTTGTTTGTTTTTTAATTAAGATAAAGTGAAAAATTCTCTTTTCATTTCCAGCTACAAGTGAGCACCAGACCCAGTCTAGACACACCTGAGACCAAGAGCCAGTCTAGCTACAGCTGAGACCAGACATAGCAGACACTCATTCTTACACTACTCTCAAACTGAAATAAGGACTGAGTATCTAAACACCAGCATTACTCAGCTCAGGATTTGCAGGTTTTCTCGCTGAGGAGAAATTCCTTTTGCCTGAACAGGGATCCCAGCCAGCAGTGTACCAGTAAGCATGTCATTATCAGTTGTCCATGCCTTATAACACATGGGTGGGGAGGGAAACAGCTGCATACACAAACAAAAGCATAGGCTGCAGAATATAGGAAGACCACACTCAGGAAATGTTTTCCTTAAGACCAAATCCCACTATATTCCAAATATTTACATATTTTTCTTTTAAAATAAATTATATCTATGCAATTATTTTCACATTGATGAAATCACCACTTACCCCAACACCTCACAGCTCCCTCCCAAAAGAGGGCAGCTGGAGAAGCCTTCATTCTTAGGCAGAGTGTCCTGGCTTCTGACAAGCTACTAAAGGAGCAAGTTCCTGAGGCTGATGACCTCCTTGTGGTAAAGCTCCTCTAAAAGAAAACTCCAGCAATACCAGTATCTGAAAACATTTAAACATTTCACAACTTGTAAAATACCTGAGCAAGTCAAAGTGCTACCAAGGTTCATGGTCCTGGACAGCTTGGTGTCTGAGGGTCCATACTGGAGCCCCAGCCCCAGCCCTGCCTTGCTGAGCTTCCTGCCCTCTCTCAGTAGGCTCAGGTGGGCAGATACAGGACATGGAGATCACCACAGACAGGAAATGCACAGTCACTGGAAATAGAGAGGGAACGCCAAGCAGATACCTGAGCATGCCCTCATAGACTTCTCCAGACAGAAAATGGGTTTGCCATACCTCAACATCTGTTACTGTTGAGCTGGGGGACTACAATGTCTTCATAACTGTTCCTCTAAAGAGTGTAGTTTTACTTGGTAAAACAATGGAGATAAAGAAGATTAAAGATGAAATTATCCAAGACTTCCAGGGGTGGTGGAGGACTTCCTGCCCTTTGGAAGAATTATTCTTTCAGTTTACCAGTGCTTTCATACTGCATTTCTACCACAAAAGCTTCAGCTTCACCCTAGTCCCTGAATATC
This sequence comes from Chloroceryle amazona, assembly GCA_027560015.1. Lineage (NCBI taxonomy): Eukaryota > Metazoa > Chordata > Aves > Coraciiformes > Cerylidae > Chloroceryle > Chloroceryle amazona. Next base: position 112,466 of record JANHFX010023820.1, read on the forward strand.
TGCAGGTGTGTCTATCCATCTGCCTCCTTCCTTCTATTTCAAGCATGAGATTTGTCACAAGTGTTTTGATGTCACACACCCATTGTGGCCTCATGGAGTCATGGTGGAATCTGAAAAATGACAGCTGTGAGATCAGGGTTAAATACAATTTCCTCTCCCTTCACCTGTTTTCCACTATCTGTTTGCATGGTGCTCAGGTTATTAATGGTACTGACATCCCTGCACAACTGAGTGAGCAGTAGCAGCAGCTAGATAACAAGGGAGAAGCTGACAGCAGCAATCTAACCCCAGAGATAAGAGATAAGCAAACATGCCATGGCTATTAGTTTCAACTCTGGCCAATGGAGAAGAACATCTCCTGGTTTTACTGAACAGGAAAACCCAGAACTCCTGAGAAGGTTAAATTAAATTAGGGATGTGAGAGAGACTATTCTTGGAGTTCAAACATTAAAGTTTGTGATGAGAAATAAACATGTGACTTTAATAAAAAATAAATAATAAAAAAAGGGGTTATTAATCTGTTGGAAAGTGAAGACCTATTTTTATTCAGAGGAAAGTAGTGAACACTTCTACACTAGAAGAAAAGTGCCTTATATCCTCTGTATGTTCCAGATAAAAAGTGTTACTCTAAACATTGACATTTTCCAAACTGCTGTCTCAGGGATGGTGCAGGACTGGTGGCCTCAGTGCTTTGACCAAGTTACACACTAAGTAGAGCAACCTTTTCAAATCCTCTACACCATTTTTGAGCTGCACAGCATCTACTTCACCTCCTGTTTCCTACTGAATTGTCCCCTTCTCTTCAGATATCTGCTGACAGGGTAGGATAAAGATGAGTTACACCATAATCTGCTGGTGATATACTTAGTGCCCAAAGGAACTCTAGACAGTTAGGAAACATTAAAATGTGACAATTTTTCTAAACTCTGATCCATGTTTCAACTAATGGGACTTGCTCATTGCTCCCCTAATGCAGTTGCTGCAATACAGGCAGGACCTTAATATTTTTGCTTCCAGGAAATGTCCTAATTGCAGAAAATTCACTTCCACAGAGGAAAGGCATGCCCAAGGTTGAACTTCCACCCAGCAGAAGTATGCTTTCCAGTTTAAACATGTCAAGATTGTTTCAAGAAGATCTGAATTAAACTTCCTAGTAAAGTTCTCAGTCAGCAGTCACCCTTTTTGGCTTTTGAATAGGAATTAAGTGCCTAAATGCAATTAGAGCCCTTGGAAAGGTCTCCCTTTTTTCCTAGTTCTCCTGAAGTAAGTCTAGTAGCTTCTGTTAGTGCTATGAATCAGTCATATGGTTTGAGAAGCTCTCTGGGACCCTTGAAACAAAGATATAAATCTTACAATCTTAATCTTAAAAGAACCTATAAAAGGTGTCTCAGGATCTTTGGTTTTGAAACTCCATCCTCCTCTTTTACCAAGTGTTGTTCTGTCAGTCTTGTGCTGGCCTTCATTCCAGAAAAAGCCCACTTGAGATATGGGAGGCACTGAGACTCAGAGATGGTTCCTCTTTCATATTTTTGTATTATTTTACATAGGATGGGTCCACAGACCTCGGAAGGCACAAAACATGGTTTTTCTTTTTGCAGAGCATCCAGTGATCACTCTCAATATTGGATGAGCTGTCAGCTATGTGCAAAACTAGCATGGCACTAAGCAAGATTATTTAAACTCCTGAAGCTGTGGTGTCTGTCCTTTTTATCAAGGTATGCCTCAGATCTTAATGAAGAGTTGTTGTTCAGAACCATACCTAGTGCATGCCCTGGAGAGTCTGTGTGAACAAACACAGGAGGCTCCATACTCCCTGGCTGTATTGCTGTGCCAGCAGTATTATGGAAGCACAAGAAAAGAACAGGCAATGATGACTGACTGGTTTTCCCACTACAAGAATGTAGCGGGAGAAAATGACATTTTCCAGACAAGTAAAAGGAGATGCTTTCTTGCACAAAGCACAATGAGGCAGTGGAACTCATTGTCTTGGGAAGTTGCAGATGACGAAAGTCGTTGTGAGTTCAGAAAGTCATTAGAAAAACTCATAGCAGAAAAATATGAATAAATGCAAAGACAACACTTCTGGCTCAGGAAGCAACGTGCTGCAGATTCTCAGAGGCCAGGAGAGAACAGCAGAAGTATTTCCCTTTGTGCTTGCCCTGTCCTTATGTTCATCTGCTATTGTTTGGCCACTGCCCAGACCTCTGGTCTGAGCAGTATGTCTGTCATGTTTGTAGTGAAATCATCCTAATGTGAAGAGAGAGACACTGGAGAACTTGGAAAGATGGCAGGGGCTCAGCTAATTGACTGGAGGGCTACTTAACGGCCAGTAAATGCCATCTGAGAAGGGAATGGCTTCAGTGGGATAACCCATGGGCATCAACCTCATTTAAAATATCTATACTTTGTTAAATTGGGGCTTGTACAGATGGCTTTTGATTTCCTAAGGGCTATTGGCTAAATTACACTGTGTGATCTAGGTAGGTTTGCTGTAGCTCTCTCTAGCAGCAGAACAAGCTAAACAAAAGTAGCTAACACTGCCTGAGAGAGACACCTATAGCTAGGGACTGTCCTTATGTTTTCCCTGCGGTGCTCTTGCCTCCATCTTCAGACTGAGAGAGATGTGAAGAAAACAAATGTTGTGTATGTGACTTCCTTAGGAATAAAGCCAAGCAGCAGGAGAGCTCAGTAGGCAAAAAATAATTGCACAGTGACCTTGGGATTTGTGCCTCATGACCTAAAGAGGTTAATAATGTTACAGAAAAATCTTATTAGAGGATAAACAAGCTTTTTTTGGCTTATCATCCATGCTTTAAAAATGGTATTGCAAAGCAAAAAAAAAATAATAATAATAACATCCTACAATACAGACTATTTGCAAACTTTCAGAAAACAAGCTTTTGTGTGAAAGTCTCATTTTCAAGCCTCCAGTTAAATCCAAGAACAAAGGGCATTTCAGGAAGGACAAACAGCAATTAATAAAATAAGGCTCCTGCCCAGGAAAGGGAATAATTTTACATCTTAGTGATGATCTTTCCCTGAATTATCATTTGAAAGCAGCAGCAATAAATTATAATTTTAAAGAGGAGAGCCCTGATCACACAAGTCATGTCAATGGAGTTTCATCTCCCTTTTCCCTGGGGCCCACCATTACAAACCACAGCTTTCAATACCATTTGGCTGATGATGCTGGCTACAATCCGTATCTTCATTGTACGGGCAACAAAAGGCTCTCCTCTCTGCCTCCCCCTCATCTGCTATCCTTCACAGAGGCTGCAAGGTGGCCCAGAGCTCACCGGGTGCCTGGGCAGACAAGGAGGGATCTTTCTGCACAGCTTCTGTAACTCACAGACCACAAGGATGTGAAGATTGCCACACACACCCTTGGAGCTGCACTCGTTGGAATAATGTCTCCATTCTTCAAATGAGGGCAAAAAGTAATGACCCTTACAAAAGAGAGAGGCTAAAATGATAAGAGGAGGAATCTTTTGCTGTTTTTTTTTTGTTTGCATTTGTTTTGTTTTTTTCTTAATTAGAAATCTCCATTTAATATTCGGGAGGCATCGTTAACAGGCATAGTTTAAGCAAATTTCAGATGATAGTCAAATACAGAGGAATAAAGCAAGGCTTGTGTAGAGCAGAGGAGGAAGGACGGGGTGGAAAAGCATCACAGCGCAGAGCCGAATGCTTCTCTGACACTCAGAGCTCCTTTGGAAGCAACATGAGCTCCATCCAGAGAGCTAGGTGAGAACTGCACGTGAAGACAGACCGAGTCACCTATCCCTGTTAAAAACCTTCCTTGCAAGACTGGTTTTCAGATGGTCTGGTTTAAATCCACGTGTCAATCACAGAATGGAGGGAGGACAGAAGGAAATTATTTGTTATCTCATTATATCGTTTTGTTACAGAGGGAAAGTCAAACCATAACTCCGAAGTATACAAGGGCTAAAAGGTGATTCTCAGAAATAAAGGCTGCAAGACAATTGATTCCTATGGTACATGGACTGGTTGATTTGATCCCTTTAATACGGTTTGGGCTCATCAGATTAGCAGTGTCCCTCTGAGGAACTTAAAACAACAGAACAGACACAAAGAGTCACAGATGGAGAAGCATTTCGGTGATTAGATGGAGCTGACAGGCTGCCTAAAGCAAAATTCAAGCATCGATTGTACCAGAGGGCCTTTTGTAAGTCCTTCAGAGGTCGATGGTCCTACTGATTGCAAAGCATCAGGCTGACAGCAAGGTATACGAGTTTGGTCTCAGCCAAGTGCACAAGAAAGGTGGGCATCAGCCAGAAAGCAGGCAGCAGAAAGCACACAAAAGAGTGAGTATCCAAATCACAGAGAGGATTTGCAGTTAATTCTCTTTAAAGCCTGACAAGTCATTTGCATTACAGTGTTATCATCTAGAGATACAATCACAGTAAGGAATAGAAGAGTAGTCTAAGATGAGATGTTTTTCTGGGAAGGCTCTCCATACTCAGTCCAGACACCCAGATCCCACACTGACCTTATTCTTCTTCAAAAAAAATGAGTGAAAATTTTGTTAATTACCCAAATATGCCTGAAGTTAAAGAAAAAGCTAAGAACAAATTAAGTGGATCACATGGAGCAGGATCGGTAATTAAAATCCACCAGGTTTCTACAGTTCTTTTCTTTTTAGAGCATTCAAAGAGTTCAAGAGTGCAGTGACATTAAAAAAATACAGAGGAAGAGCAAAATATATGAATCAGTCATTTCCATGCAGCACACAGTTCTGTAACAGAACTTCAGGCAGGAGCTTTACTCTGCATTGCTATAAGGGCCAATGTGACAGCTACTTATGAAAACACAAAAGACCAAGACATACTTAACTGACAAGAAGAACAGAATAGAATATAGACTATCAGCTGGAAGGGACCTACCATGCTCATCCACTCCAACTTCCTGACCACTTCAGGGCTGACCAAAAGCTAAAGCATGTTATTAAGAGTTTTGTCCAAATGCTTGTTACTCACTGACAGGCTTGAGACATTGACCATCTCTCTAGGAAGCCTATTCTAGTGTCTGACCACTCTCTTGATAAGAAATATTTCCTAATGTCAAGTCTGAACCTCCACTGGTGCAGCTTTGAACCATCCCCATGCATCCAGTCACTGGATCCTAGAGAGAAGAGATCAGCACTTCCCCTTCCATGTCCTCCCCTCAGGAAGCTGTAGAGAGGAATGAGGTCACCCCTCAGCCTCTTTTTCTCCAAAAAAAAACAAAGTCCATGGCTGCTCCTCACAGGCATTCATTTCAGCCCTTTCACTAGTGTGGTTGCTCTCTTCTGGATGCACTAAAGAACCTTTGCATCCTTCTTAAATGGTGGGGCCCAGAGCTGCACACAGCAAAGTGAGGTTGAACCAATGCTGAACAGAGTGGGTTTATTGCTTCTTTTTACCTGGTGGTTCCTCTGTTTTAATGCACCCCAGGATGTGCTTTGCCCTCTCGGCTGCCAGAGAATGTTCCTGACTTGTACTGAGCCTGCTGTCAACCAGTACCCTCATATCCCTTTCTGCAGGGCTGCTTTCCAGCCACTCCTCTCCCTGTTTATACTTGTGCCTGGCATTACTCCATCCTATCTGCAGAATCCATCATTTGCTCCAACCTATCTAGATCCCTCTAAAAAGACCTCTTGTCCCTTAAGACAGCCAGCAGCACCTCTCAGTTTAGTACCATCAGCAAACTTGCTAATGCTATATTCAACTCCTGCATCCAGATCATTGACAGAAATATAGAACAGAACTGGCCCTGATAAACACTGCTGCTGACTGGTCACCAGCCAGATGTAGTCCCATTCACTACAACCCTTTGAGCCCGACCATTCAGCCAGTTATTCACCCAGTGCACCATAAACCCACTCATCTCACAGTTAGACAAGTTGTCCAAAGCGATGCTGTGAGGGGCAGTACCAAAGCCCTTACTAAAATCTTGTGAAACTATATCCACTGCCTTTCCTTCATCCACTAGGCAGGTGACCTAATCATAAAAGGATATCAGATTAATAATGAAGCCGGTACCATCTTTTGTTCTGGAAATAGAAACAAGTAGAAGATGTTCACACAGAACTGAAATTTATTTTCAAGTAGAATTTCCTATTCCATGGAGGAATTTTTTTTTAGTCCCATAGAGAACTAAACTAGTTGATGTCATTTGGCTCAGCTTAGAAATAACTGGTTAAAATACTACTTTGCCTATACAGAAGATCAAAGCAGAGTCTTCTTTCTGGCCTTTGTCTGAAAGAAGGTACCTTCAGCATCCCACTAGTGCTTGTTTGATAGTGGTCCAAAATGAAAAGTAAACCTGAGAAGACCCCTAGGGTGATACAACCTGCTCTTCAATTCAAGAATAAACTAAGCTCCTTCCTTAATTGGCACTTTGCATGCCAATCCATGGCACTTGCACTATCCTCACAGATGCAGGCGATCATTACTGAGGAAAAAAAGTCACTTTTACAGATCTCTATTATAAAGTAATACTGCTGGGTTGTTGTTTTTTTTTTTAAATCATCACTCCAAAATTCCTGTTGTCTGTTCTGCTTTATTAAAGTGTAGGTATTAAAAATGTCAGCACATTGTGCTGGGTTTGTGAGATTTAACTGGAACACAGTGATGGATTTTGAACGTTCGTTTGTATTATAACTTAGATTTCCAGGGTGAATTATCTAACCATACATGTAATGAATCTTGTTCTTGAGTTAAAAACATACCCATCCAAATATCTCAGGAAAAATCCAGTATTTATCATTAGCAATAAATAGTATTCATGCACAAACTCCATGTCTGGAAATCTACCAAAATGTCTCTCTGTGTTTCCTTCTTGCCAAGTAGCCATTTCTGTGAATCTGAACTTAAACTTAGTTGTAAATCACACCACATAATTATTGCTGCAATTTCTGAGTCATTACATAACACTCGTATCTTATAAGCTTGACCTTTTTCCTATGTCAGTAAACTATAAAATTGTTGTTCAAGTCAGTGAGAATGGATTTAAACCATTTGCTATTTCTAGTACTACGATTTGTAGTATTATTTTTTATGGCACTGCTTGAATTTAGTTTGTTATGCATTCTTTGGCCCAGACACACTTCATTAACTTCAGAAACTTAAATGAGATGCCTCAATTGGGAGCAAAGTGCCATAAGCTTCCAAATGTGTCAACAGAGGGAAACAGGCATCTCTACCTAGAAAAGTTCTAACCTAGTTCTGAACAAAACTGTCCCTAAACTGGGAAAGGAAGAGCTTTTTAGGGACTTTATTAGCTTGCAGCAATGCTTGAATTGTTTCTCTGCTGAAAGGCAGGTAGAAAATTTTGAGAAAAATGGTAAAGCAGATTGTTTGCTAGAAAAATCAACATCAGACTTGCATATGCCTGTAAAGGCATATGGAAATATCTCTATTAAGGACATAATTAGAAAATCTTCCTGCACTTATTTTGCACCAGATTTGTCAAATATCTAAATTACAGATCATTATATCTCTAATGGCATTTCCAGTAAAAAAACCAAGCATAATAAGCCAGTAAGAATTAATAACTGTAGTCCATTTACCATCAGGTTAGCAGGAAATAAATGGCATCTCGCTGTTGTTCTCTTGCTATAGAGTTTATTGGTGCATTTATGCAGCTCTATTTTATTTCCACATCTATGAAGAGCACTGCTGTATAAAATGGAAATAGGCTGTACATGGGATTTAAAACTTTCCAATATTAAAATGTCTCAACAGCCTTTTCATCATAATTACCCAAAAAACTCTGAAGTGCATGTTTGTTTTTAAATCAAAACACTGCTATTTTTATTCAAGATCAGTAAGCAGGAATAGGTCAGCTGCACTTTCATGTCAGTTTATTCAAAGAGGGTATTTACTAATTCACAGATACTCCATTGCCTCAGCAAATAAGGAGACAGCTCTACACACGGCCCTCCACTTTTCTTTGTACATGCCTCTTCCAGCTGGTGTTCTAGGGGCAGATCTCTGCATTTGGACGAGTTCTCCTTCCACATATCACATGCTATAAACATGGGGAAATAGAGTGAAAGGGAGTTTTGAATACCCCCTCCTGCCTTCACCTTTACTTCCTGAATTTTATTGTCACCCCATCCAAAAGTAGTCAGGACCAGCAATGCCATCCTTAAAAACACCACCACGTAACTGGCACTATTCTATCAGGAGATGGATGTTCAGCTGGGATGGTCACTGCACTGCTGGAAGTTGGCTTTCAAATTAGGCCTCCCTCCATGACACTGGAGAAGGCATGAGACCTGGAGTATTCTCATAACCCCTTCTAGGCTGGATCCTCCACCCTCACACCAAACACCCCCAGCTGTTGCAGATGTTTTAGACATCATTGTCTGTTTCTAAGTGTGACCCTGACATCCCAATCAAGATGAAGACATTCTCAAGAAAAGACACTGTATAGCCAAATACTAAATAAGCTCGCAGTCTACATTGGTCAGAGCCAGATGGAGAAAATGGAGACAAGAAAGGAAGAACAGGGTAAGGAAAAGTAACTTCATCACAGAAGCAGGAGCTCAGATGGCTCAGCTTCTAGCAAAACAAATGTGGCACATATCCCTTCATAAACAAAATGATGGGTAACTGGAACTGCAAGTATAGTCCATGATATTCTGTTTTCAGTCAAGTTCAATCTTCACCATAACAGAATTTTATCTATTCAGCATCTATTTTTGTTACCTTCTCATGAGCTTTTCTTTTGGTTTCAGAGTCCATCCAGTCATTTTCCTTTTCCAACATGTCAATAAAAGCCCAGCGAATTCCTTCAGTTAATTCCTCCATCTGCAAAACATTTAGCAAACCCCTCCCCAGTAAAATATGTTGTGGCTGAATCATTACGAAGAAATGTTTGGTGATGGATTGGTTAGACCATGAATGGTTCCAAATCAGACAGTATCTGCTCTTCTTTCAGAAATACTAATTTATTCTTTCTCCAGTCCTCAGATATTTCTTCTGAAAATAACTTTCTTTTAACTTTATTTTTGTGTACCACACAACCTGTTCATTGCTGATTGTTTTACATCACAAAATCTGTCTTGAAATCACAATATTGGGAGGTTTACAGTGATTTGGAGAGATTTCTGTCACTTTGATTCTAGATCACTAGCCTATGCAGAATGAGCCAGCTGCATGGTGTTTGCACAAATAAAGTCTTTTGCTGTGGAGAGAGAATCTGTAGCCTTGTTTGGTTTATGTCAGACTGAGGCAAGCCTTTGTACTGCCAAAGGACTGGATTTGGTCTGACAGTATCAAGATCCAAATATAAAGTAGTATCCAAATCTTTAGCCTGTATTTAGCTGTATTTCTCAAGTACTTCTACCCTCTACTTATTGCAGGGACAGAGACCATGGCTTAGAACATTGAGCAGCCTTAACTGCTTCTGTGGTCTTGAAGCCCCAGTAACAGCCTGCATCTGTGCAAAGCTAGGAAAAACCACAGCCTTTTGGCTTGGCTGCTTCTTCAGACACCTATACAAAACCATGAGTATATCACAAGCAAGGAAAAAAGAAAAAATAGGAGTGTTCCAGGTGTATCAACACTATGAAAACCCTGAAATGACAATAAACAAGAAATCTAATGGCTAAGAGAAGCATCATATCAGTCTAAAGAGCAGAAATGCCCTCATGCCAATGCAGCCAACAGACCAGAAAGGTGTATACAATCAGCTGTTTCTTTTATGTCAATAGATAAACCTCATGAGAGTCACTGAGAATACTGTGAGAGTGAGGCAATTCAAGGGACCCAGCCATTGCCCGAGTCCTTTAGCAAAGACCAAACCAGAGCTGAGATAGCACAAGACATGACAAATAATCATTCCACGAAGACTTATTGGATCTTTGTGCTATCAATTATGTTACATTTTAAAATAATGAAAATGTCATGTACCAGAGATTTATATAATTTTATTCTATAGATCTGGTAACTCTGAAATGTCATTAAAAGTGGGTACTAAACCCTGGAAAGTAATGTTACCTTTAGCTAAATTGTCATTTCCATGTCAGATGTATATTTTAATCTCAAACTGTTCTTTATTTGTGGGAGACCGAGACAAAACCTAGCAAATCTCCTCTGATTATTCTTTTTTTCCTACCCTTTTCAAAAAACATTTTCTTATTTTTAGAGACAACATGGGGCAACTGGAAGAGGTCTAGCATTACATGTGACTAAACGGTCAATATTCACAGCAAACTGCATCCCAGGGAATAGGGTAACTTAAAGATATTGATGACAGAGCACTGACTCAATTAACTTAGTGCACTAATGAGGTGAACTCCCTGTATTTGGAGGTTACAAGTTCAAACTCAAGCTCTGCAGCTGGGCCCTGGTGTATACTTAGGCTTTATGCACCAGCTGTAGCTGCAGGGGACAGGGGGAGAAACCTATTCCTGCTATCAAAGTTATTACTGAAACTGCTCAGGCATAGCTGTAAAAAACATTGCAGGCATTCTGGGTTAGAACCAGTGCTATATTTAGACACAAATAATGTCTTTCTTGATACAAGGAGAAAAGTAGCTAAGGTATGAAACATTAGAAACAAAACATGAGGGAAAAAGAATTAACTCAGGATTTTTCTTATCGTAGACAGATATATACCATGATCCAGGAGAAAAAAAATCTGTACAAATAAGAGTGATTTTCTCATTTTCTCAGTGTGCTTTCTTACTGCTTAAGAAAGAGAAATAAAGCTGGAAATCAGTGAAATGAAAATGGTAACACCAGAAATTTTTAACTTGAAAAGTACATTTCCGAATGCATTGCAACGAATTTCTCCTGTCTCTAATTTTATCTCCAGGGGCAGTTCACTATAAGTCTGAATCTCATGACTTACACTCTACATTTTATATGCATTTCTCACTAGGGATGCTACTGTGAATTCAGACTTTATAAACTTTCAAAGATTTGGTCTGAAAGGAGTTCACATGCTAAGAAACATTTTAATTAGGTCATATTTCAAAAACAAAACATTTCCTATCAGCTTCTCATAATTTTCCCTCACATATACAAATATTAAAGTCTCCATTTGTTACAGTCCTTATTTTCCCACTTGTGCTTCGCAGAAGCCCTACTGTGTATCCCTCAAATAGTTTTGCCACTAAACTGTCAAAACAGCACATTACAGACTCAGTCAAGAGGCAGGGAAGAGAAAAGCTGGGTCTCAGAGAGGAAACTCCAGGTGAAGGCAAGCAGCAAAAGAAATGCAGAACCTGAGAGGGAAACACATGTCTCAAAGATGTGAGCAATCCAAATCAGAGTGTTGGTCTGTCTAAAATGGAGTCATTCCATGAGAAAACAGTTTAACTAGGTAAAGTGAAATGGATAAACTCAGGCTATCACAGAGCTTTTGCTGCCAGAGTAGGATGTTATTTCACTTTTCCTTAACAGTTGTGCCTCTCCTGCACTGAAAGCTAAGTTCAATGACTAAATCAGATAATTTAAAACCTATCACTGTTGGAAAATCAATGGCTGGAAAAGCAGATATTGGAAAAGCCTATTAAAGAAAAGCCAGAACTGAAAATAAGCCATAAATAATAAGTAATAAAATATTGTGAAGGGTAATTAATCATTTGAATAAGTTATTAAGTGATAATGTAGCTATCTTTGAAGTTTTAAAATGAGGATGAACGTCCAGCTAAAAGCTATTCTGTGGACTTAGCAGCATGGAAGAAAGAAAGAAAGAAAGAAAGAAAGAAAGAAAGAAAGAAAGAAAGAAAGAAAGAAAGAAAGAAAGAAAGAAAG
>JANHFX010023820.1:130058-154810 GCA_027560015.1 Chloroceryle amazona
TAGTGGGGATTGTTCTGGCCCAGGTGCAGGACCCTGCACTTGCTCTTGTTGAACCTCATGAGGTTCACCTGGGCCCAGCTCTCCAGCTTGTCCAGGTCCCTCTGGATGACATCCTGACCCTCTGGTGTATTGACAGCACCACTCAGCTTGGTGTCATCTACAGACCTGCTGATGGTGCCCTCCATCCTTCTGTCTGTGTCACTGATAAACATGTTAAACAAGACAGGCCCCAGCATGGACCCCTGAGGGACACCACTTGTCACTGCTCTCCATCTGGACTTTGAGCCATTGACCACCATCCTCTGGATGTGGCCATCCAGCCAATTCCTTATCCACTGAACAGCCCATCCATCAAATCCATATCTCTCCAGCTTGGTGAGTAGGATGTTGTGGGGGCTGTGTCAGAGGCCTTGCAGCAGTCCAGACAGATCACATCCACAGGTCATCCCTTGCCCACTGATGCAGTCACTCTGTCACAGAAAGCCACTAGGTTTGTCAGGCAGGATTTCCCCTTAGGGAAGCCACGCTGGCTGTCCTTGATCACCCCCCTGTCCTCCATGTGCCTTATCAGACCTTCTAGGAGAATCTGCTCCATGATCTTCCCAGGCACTGAGGTGAGGCTGACAGGTCGGTAGTTCCCAGTGTCCTCCTTTCTACCCTTTTTGAATACAGGTGTAACCTGTCCCTTCTTCCAGTCACTGGGGACTTCACCTGACTGCCAGGACTTCTCAAATATTCTTACTTCTCAAAGAATACCTAAAGCACCTGAAAAACTGAGGAAAAGGTCAGCATTTGATATTCTCTCATAAGTGTGGGTGAAACCATCACATGATACTTACTTTTTCCTTTCATTTTCTAGTATCCTGAATAAATCTTTGAAGTACTGGGGAACACGGACAATCACATTCTCTGAAGGACCTATATCTTTGAGCTCAGGATAGAGTTTGGTGTCAATCACCTTCTTGATGTATCCCAGCCAGTCAAACTGAAATGACAAAGAGAAGACTGCTTAAAGCAGATTATGATGAGAGATGATCTATTAACTAAGTTGCACCTTTGAGGGTAAAGCTTTCAATCTTTACTTATTAAAAACTTAGAAACTTTTGTACTCTGTCATTACACATGTTTTCAAACCTCAGTAAAGTCACAACTGTATTTAAAAGTATATTGCAATTGAATACATACATTCCTAATGATATTCCTTCAGCTTACTGCTCTGCACACTAAAAGCAATTTTATTTAGTTAGGTCAGATGTTAAAAGAATAATTTTTGCAATTATCCCAAACCAACCTGTGGAATCATGGCACTAAGCTCCGATAGGTTCATTTTATTGTACATAACCTCGCTTGTGCGATTTTCATATGGAATCATGATCTGGAGGAAAAAACAAACAAACAAACAACAAAATAAAGACCAGAACTATAAAAACAAGGATTAATTTGCAGGAACCTGCTCTTACTGTCCATCATAATCCCAGTAGAGGAATATCTTACCCAGTGTTTTCCAAGCATTCATGGAATTAGCTTCCTTTTCTGAGGATGGTATTTAATTAGGACAAGTGGAACACTGTTCATTGTCAGTTTAACCCATTACTGGGGAATTTAATGATCTGCAAGGCTTCTTTGAACATATTAGACCAATTGCAACTCTGACTATACTTGATTCCTAAGAGATAAAAACACACCTAGACCATTAATACTTGCCACTGAGGTGGCAGACTGGAGAACCTCACCACCACACTATCCCTCAAACTTTGGCATATCACCCTGAGGCTTATGTCTAGTGATCTTGGTGGACATATTAACAATTTAAATGACCAAGAGTACTTGGCTAAGGTTTTTATCCCCAAGAATAAAATAATCAGTTTAACAATTAACTAAGGAAGGCATACTGTTCACCCTTTCTTCATTAGGTTATGCTCCTTTCTTCTAGTTCCAAAACCCACTATTGCTAAGGCATTTGATATAACAGCTTTCCACTTTGAAAAACAATAGTTGTTTGGGGTTTTTTTGATAAAAGACAGCTCAGTCCTGTATTACATTACCAACCTCAGCTATTTTAACTTCCAGTCTTAGAACTGACTTCATATCAGATTCAGCTCGTGAAGCATTTGCTCCAAGAAGCACTGCTGTATCAACCATGAACTGCAAAAAGGCATCTCGGTACTGTAAGAAACAAAAAGAGTGAAATGACCACTGGATTTGCTCTTGAGCACAGTTGTAGCAGCAGACCAGAAATGCCCAGCTACAGCAAGGAGTATACTACTTTGTATTTTCATGCCCTAGCAACCAACATCATGCTATCCTTACCTTGAATGGCTGCTGTTATCAGGAAGAAAAGGAAAAATAACACTGTAAACATACTGTGCGTGACAGAGATACCTATGTGGCTCACAGAGTATAAATCTCAGGAAATCACACAATCACAGAATGGTAGGGGTTGGAAGGGACCTCTAAAGATCATCTAGTCCAGTCCCCCTGCCAGAGCAGGATAGCCTAGAGTGGATCACACAGGAACAAGTCCAAGTAGCAAATTACAACATTTACAGCTTCTCTTACAATGGGATTAGAAAACATGTATGAGTATATACTGGTATTTTACACCAACTCATACAGTAGTCAGCATAGGACTAAAAAATTACTTGTATATAAGCGCAAGCTTAGTGGCTGAGAAAACAGGGAGATAAAGGGATGCTCCACTGAGCTCACTCCTCTATACCTGAAAACACCACAATGCTCTGCTCTGCTCTCTCCAGGCTATCCTAATAAAGAACATTTTAGTCTCAGTGTGTATACACAAATGCTAGCAGAACACACTGTATGTAATGATTCTGTGGTGATTTTGGTGATACCTCCCCCTCCAGCATAATCCTTCAGAGATTTTGGAGGGATCAGATTGCTCCTCATTAACTCCTGCCAGCCCACAGTCCAACAGAAGCAAAAACATATCCCAATACATTTCCATCTTTAATCTTTAGTAGATACAATTTTTTTGTATCCTGGCATCATCTAGTCTCATAGATGTGGCTAAAAGACATACTAACCTCTCAGGGACCTCAAAAGGGAAGCAAAACTGTAAAACCTTAATTGGTTGCCATGACTTGTCTCCCATGACAACCCAAGGGGCTGTTTTCTTTGAGCTTTGGGCTGCATGTGCTGGATACTGCCCACAGACCTTCATCAAGTGATGGGGAAAAAGGCACTGCCATTGTCAAACATAGATACATTAAAGCTGTTGATGAACAGTGTTGGTTCAGAACTGCTGTCCACAGGAAAGCAGAAAGAAACTAAGCTGTAGCAGAGAAATCATAAAGTGGTCAGGGGGAAGAAGAAATGAGTACTTGAAATCTAATGAGGAACTCTTGTTCCCTTCGTGTCAACAAAAGGGTAGCAAATTTTGTCTGCCATACTCATGCATATGGTGGTCACACACCACAGGACATGATTCCCAGGCACAGCTGGTTTAACTGTCTTTGTTATTGGACTCTTGGACCCAGATGATCCTTCACAAGGAAGGATGCAATTCTGTAAGTCTCAGGCTGGGGGACATGGGTCTTCTAGCATGCAGAAGGTGTGCAGTTTTTGAGGAGCTACACTGCCAAGAGAAAGCACTGCGAGAGGTCAGACAATCACACAGCCTCAGAGATGAGAAAGATCAACCAGACCTTCCCTGGGACTCTGTAGTATCAAAAGCTTAAACCTTCATCTGCAGCAGAAGAGCAGGAGGAGCCTGTGCCTATCAACCTGGAAAATGCAAACTCATTGGAAACATTGGAGAACATTGGAAACAATGAAGTCTGGAAGCTCACAGCTCTTGTAGATGATGAGGACCCAGGAGTGCTATCAGCTGGAGCACCGTGGTTGAGCCCGAGCCCCTTAGGACTACTAGAAGGAAGAAGCAAGTAACAGTAGTAAGAGACTCACTACTGCAGGGAATGGAGGCCCCCATCTGCCAACCTGATTTGTCACCTAGGGAGGTTTGTTTGCTGGGTGTCTTGCATTCAGGATGTTTTGAAGAGGTCACCAAGGTTTATTCCACCCTTTACACTAATGCACAGAGCAATGGGAACAAACAGAAGTTAGAAGTCTGTGTAGAGTTAGAGGGTTATGACCTCATTGGGATCATGGAAACATAGTGAGATAACTTCCACAAGTGGAATGATGCAATGGATGGATACAGGATTTTTAGAAAGGACAAGCTGGAAAGGTGATGAAGGGGACTTGTCTTTATGTGAGACCAGTGCAAACGCATGAGCTCTTTGTGAGCTCCTCCAAGCTCAAGAAAGATCCATTCTGACAAGTAGGAAACCAAGCAAAGGTGGTAGGCAGCCTGCATGGGTGTACAAGGATTTCCTAAATAAACTCAAAGATAAGAAGGAAGCGTGTAAGAGATAGAAGCACAGACAGGTGACCCTGGAGTATAGAGCTGCTGACAAATCTTGCAAGGATATAGTTAGGAAAGCCAAGGCCAACCCAAGGTTGAATCTGGCAAGGTGTGTGAAGACCAGCCAGACTCTGTAAGTATATAACAGCAAAAGAAAGACTAGGGAGAACATGGATCTCCTGCTAAATGGAGCAGGACGAACACTACTGAAAAGCCAAGACACTCAATGCCAGCTTTGCTCCAGTCTTTACTGGTAAGTGGTCTGCAGGAATCTCAGGCCCCTAAGACCAGAGGGGAAGTCTGGAGCAAGGAGGGCCTATCCTCAGTGGAAGAGAAGGAGATCAGGAAGAAAAGTGGTAAGAGTAAATACAGGGGGTCTGACAGGTTGCACTCATGAGTTCTGAGGGAACTGGCTGATATCACTGCAAGTCCACTCTGGATAATATTTGGAAAGTCGTAGCTATTGGGAGAGGTTCCTAAAGGCTGGAAGAGACCAAGTCCAGGGGGTCATGACTAGCAGCACAAAGTCCAGCTGGAGGCCAGTTACGAGTCATATACTCCAGAGGTCAACCCTGATTAGGCAGAAGGCTCAAACAAGATGAAATCCTGAGGCCCCTTCCACGGGGGAAGAAAAGCAGGGGGACTACAAATATTACCAAAATCTTACTTTGAGAAAATTTGCAAGAGTGTTTGTGGTAGAAGTGCTTGTAGTGGTGGTGTTTTCTAATAGAAAATATCCTGAAAAATCCAAATCCAAACAAATCACAACCCTTTCTCAGTTTGGAGCTCAATGAAACAAAAGTAACAATGAAAAAAGCTGAGGGTCACTCTGATTTGCAGTTAATACTTACAGATTTGGCTTCTGTGGTGTTTTCTAGGTAATCCTCTCGAGATGCAAGAGAGAGGCTAGCTTGGTCGAGCTGTTAAAAATAACAAGAAGCAGCATTTAATAGGTAAATTCATCAGATTTCAAAGTAGCTCTAAAAGCAACCTTGAAAGAGTTAATGTTTTTCTGGCAGTTATTATACGTGTGTAAATATCTAATACATAATACACTGCACCAGCCTGAGTTCCACAGGATCTCAAAACAACAGAAACATGCTACCCTGTGCTGACAGACATTCACATTACTGTGACTGGGGGAGCCTCAGATGCCCCCTACAATATCTGAGCCACCTACATCAGCAAAAAAATCACCTACATGATTTATGTGCTTATAGCTCCATGAGTGAGTGGGTAATGAAATTGTACTGGGTCTACCGGATCAAACAGTTGTTGCTGATGTCCAAAGCTTCTGTGTATCTGGAAAGCATCAGTAGACTTCTTGACTGAAATTGAGGTTAAACTTCTGTGCTTCACCCTAGAACAGCACCAAGTGCTGTATTTGGCTTTTTGAAGAGATGTACTAAAAGCTGGGTGCCAACCACAGAAATGATCACATGCATGCATAGGA
Organism: Chloroceryle amazona; assembly: GCA_027560015.1. Lineage (NCBI taxonomy): Eukaryota > Metazoa > Chordata > Aves > Coraciiformes > Cerylidae > Chloroceryle > Chloroceryle amazona. Next base: position 135,896 of record JANHFX010023820.1, read on the forward strand.
AATTGTTATACCTCCAGTACATTAGCTAAGGATGTTTGGGAGGTCCAGGTGGCTCTTTGGCTTATCACTTATCTTTTTGATATAAACATGGGTCAGATTTCTTGGTCTGCAGCCACTCTAATATTAAGATAAAGTGCTCAAGGTAATTTCTAAACCAGTCCTGAAAGTTCACATTTTCTACATTATAAAAAATACCTAAATAAATGCTACTTAAGCTCTAAAACAGATGAATAAATGTAGTATTTTCCTCTGCTGGCTGGGGTTCTCAACCTTTAAAATATTCTGGAGCCAAAGAAAACATATCCAGCAAAAGAAGAGTAGCTGTGATGGTCAGTACAACTCTGACTCTTTGATGAACAGTATCACCTTCTTTTTCCAGCATCTTGAAGCAGAAAGAATATTTATACTCATGCTTTGCATATGTATGTCCAGCTAATAGTTAACTTCAGATATTTGGTTTGAGTTGTGACTGTTGCATGAAATGTTCATCCAAATTTTCCTGGCTGAAGAGTTACCTTTGACAACCCATTGAAACCAAGAAAGCACAAATATGAGAAATAAACAAAAAAGTTGAGCAACTTCTGCAGCCTTCAGGAAAAAAAAAAGATCATGTTGAATGCTGAACAAGATTTTATTTGGAGCTTCTTTTTTTTTTCTGATCCATTCATGATTTTGCAATGTTGAACAAAAAGAATTTTGCAATAGAGACATTTTCACAAGCAGATTGAAATACTCCATGGTTCATCTGCCCTCTTGGGAATTTGTTAAAACATGGACAAAGTAGGATACTGGCTGATGCATTCTGCAGATCAAGTTCTTAATCAAATTAACAACAACAGAATACCCCACAGAATAATATGTTATTCATAGCAATCTAAATAACTGAAGCACTGCATTCTAATTCTTAGGTGTCTATAAGCATGCTGAGTGAAGATACTGCTGGGTATAATTCTTTTCCAAGAGAACAGCAATAAGGATATAACTGCCCAGCCCTTCACTGACAGGTGACTTGGACTGAAATATTATGACAGGAGATAGCCAAATAATCTCTCCTGATTCTACTTTTCAGTTCTTTAAAACAAATCTCCAGATGAAGTAATCCTGACAGGATCTGAGCAGCATCTTAGCAGAATGACATCTTTAATACAGTGAACTGTTGATTTGCTGTTGACTATGTCCTAGAGATGGGGAAAAGTTACCCTTCCATTTTATACCAGTTAAATGCCTCAGTCAAAAGACAAATAATTGATTCAGAATCACATCCACTCCATTGCCACCAGAGTTAACTGGTTTTGATCCCCAAATACAATGTATTCCTCTCCACATTCCTACAGCTATCCAAGATGCTAGCAACGTAAGGATCATAGATCCTGTTTTGCTATGATGAATGGCATCATAACTTTCTTTGCCTCTTCTCTCTTGCCTTCATAAACTATTTTCTTGTAGCAGTGGAGGGCTGGTTTATTCTGGTTACTCATCTCTACTTCTTAAACAACAACGCATTTGACCCAGGCACTCAGTCTTGCCACGGTGACATCTCTCAGTAATAGAATTCTCTCTAGAGTTTTGTCAGACTACAGTGAGGCAACATTTCTGGAGTGTTTTTCTCACTGATCTAAACTGTTGTGTAATGCCATGCACTGTTAACAAACTGGTAATGCTTTGTGGTCCAAAACCAATAGCAATTCAGTAAAAATGTAAATTCTGTATTTCAGGTTTAGAAGGGTTGGCATACATCTATGTTGCAAGGTGATGTATAAGCACAAGATAATGTGTTTCCATCATAAGAAAAATTATTCAAGTTCAAAATATCTGCTATTGATGCACCATTCTTCATCTTCACAGACAAAAATCATTCTTCATGTAACCATTGAATCATAAGCAGCACTCAGAACACCACCAGGACTAGATGTCCACCTCTCTCATTTACACACACCTAGACCTTGGACATTGGTCCACTGGGAACATATTTTACTTTTTTTTGGCCATTTTTCTGCCATTTTTCAAGGCAAAAATATCCTGTACAAAAATACTTGTCAATAGTATGTAGTTCCTAGTGGCTTCTACATTCCCACAAATTGGCACCTAAGTACCCCTGTAAGTCAGTAGATAATAGCAACAATAATCAAGTGTAAACATTTGGCATGTAAACATGTTTTTAAAAATATGAGACCACAGTATACAATGCCCAGTAACCTATTAGCTATTCCAAACTGTACCTTCAGGATATACCGATTGGAGATTTTGTCATCAGCAGCCACATATAAACGGATGAAGACAGAGTTACTGTATTGACCACGAAGAGTTGCCAAGGCTTGGACTAAACTAAACCTCCTTTCTGACCACAGCCCTTCAGGTCCAATGTTAGATTCCAGCACAGGCCAGCGGAAAGGTGAATGCCTCAGTATACTTAACAGGGGTTTCACGTCAGCTTTTTCAATTTTATCTGAAATGTCAAAGTGTGACAACAATTACATTGCATACAATTCAAATCCAGCAGCAGCCATGTGAGACACAAAGATTTATCGGCACGGATTGATTTCTAGGACAGATAAGACACAATAGCTGAAATCCAAAGCCTCTGCTCTGCCTCTGAGCACAAAAGCAGAGTCCAACCCAGTTTATCTGCATTCAGAATAAGAGAGGCAAATTAATGCCTTTCAGTAAAGGCAGGGGCTGGAATTAAGTCAATTAAAAAAAGATTCCTCGCTTAGGAACTATCACAGAAACTTCACTGTTTCTGAGAGGTATTTATTGTACATAATCAAAGGTAGAGGGTTCAGCATCTCAGCACCACGGCTGCAGATCAGGCTGTCTCAATTCCTGACAGTCAGTCAGTCTCAGGCAGTGCTGGAAGAAAACTGTGCAGGAAATAAAGTCTGAAAGGGTCAGAAGAATAAAAGGTGCTTTGAAGGACACAGTCCACTCGCTCCCAACTCATCTTTCACTCATGCAGCTACAGAAAGGTGATGCATCCCACCCTAGCATACATCACCTTACTGCAACATTTACAAGCTCAGGAAAAGCACCCCACAGATGTGACGACAGGGCTCCCTGGCCAAATTTGCTTGACGTGCAGATAGCTTGCTGTGAAAGAGTCCAGGGCTATCTATATTCAGCTCCGTGAAAGTGTTTTGATTAAATGGATTTAGAGAAAGGTAGAAGGTGCTGAGCAACAAGCTGTTGAAAGCATCAGTCTGAGGATTTCATCAGAACGCTCCTCTAATTTACTAGGCACTACCCCACACCTGCAGGGCATGGTTTTGGCACCCTTTTGCACAGATAAATATCTCTTCACAGTTCCTGAGTAAGCAGATATCTCTTTAAAACTACTGCTTGTGCCTTGTTGTACCTCAGTCTCTAAAGCCAACTTCAGAAATGTGTAGAAGACCCTCCACATTCAGCTGAATACAAGTCACTGAAACATGCATCTGATCAAGGCTTTGCAGCACTCAGCTGGGAGCAACAGAGCCTGTCTTTATGAAAACAGGCAGCACACACATGTACCCCTCGGATCAGTCCACTTACTCTCATTCATGCAGGATGTGTAAAGGATCTTGGCCTTCTGTACAGCTTCACTGTCTCGCCTTTTGCTGATGGGCTTCTCAAGCAATGCTGAAAAAAAGAAATTACTTTCTTTCAATATGTCAGAAAGTGTAGGAACTGTTTGCCTGTCTCATCATTTGATTTAATCATAGCATTTATTTAATTAAGGATGAGGTTTCACATGTATTTCCTTAAGCAGTAACATGGGTGCAAGAGGTATTTTCACTTTTTCCACCACTAACAGAGAAGGATTCTTTATTTATTTATGTTAAAGAGTACTGTTTTAAAGGCAGTTGACAGATATTGTTTATTACTCATCCTCACAATCAACCTCAGCAAACTGCAGGGACAGGGGACCATGGGATGAGGGCAGGAGCCAGCTAACAGGGTAAGGAGTCAGGTATTATTCCGAGCAGCTCAGCCTCTGCTATGAAATTAGAGTCTGATGGAGGAGGTGACAGGATCTCAGGAGTGAGACCGCCAGTGAACTTTTGTCAAAAAGTGAACTTCTGCCAGCTCTACTGCTGAAAGCAAGCAGCAAGAACTGTCCTCTCGTGTGTCAAATGCACATAAAGTCAGCCTTGTAAATGACACAGAATGCAAGCATCCAACTACTCTTTGGAAAGCTGTATTATATAGATCCCTCAACACTATAGGTATCTTCTGCCTCAGTGCCTGAAACTCAGACATTTCTAAGCTGCCATCTTTCTCTATTTCTTGCATTTCTCACATTAGGTTATGGAAGCGAAATAGCATGAAAAGTGCATCTGAAACTCAGCAGTCCACTCTCAGCTGCCTCGAACCATTCTTTCCAAGTTGTAAATCAGCCTTGATGCAGCTGCAGATACACATACTAAGGCTAAATGCAGAGGCAGTTAGCTTCAGCAAGATCTATCAGCTCAGGTGCCACACAGCATGAGTACTTCCGTGAACAGGAGAAGCAGGGTAGTACTTGAGCACAATATGGAAACAGTGCTGGCAAACCCTGTCTTACCTGACTGGTTTTGTAACGCCCAGACAGGTCCCGCACATCATTATCTTATTGTTACTGGGACCCTTGGAGAGAATGGCTTTGTTGGAACCATCCCAAGTCCCTCCTGTTGCATGCTTAGCCAGAGCTAAAAAGCCTTGAAAAATTCAAGAGTGCCCTTTATATCATACTCCCCAGTGCTCTGGGTTTCAAGAGGGTTTGTAAGAAAACACACCGTGCAGATTGGCCTTGTGTGATGCTGTGCCTGAGCTAGGAAGCATGCCTCATGTAAAACAGGGAACCAAGTGCAACGCAGGAGGACAGTGGCCTGTCAAAGCAGAGGGCCACTGGGACTTCACAGCACCAGCCATGGAAAAACCAAACCACTTCCACCCAGAGCTTAATCGGGTGTCAATGCACCATTGCTCTTCTCTGCCAGTACTGTCTGGGAAGATGCAGAGTGCTGAAGAGGTGGTGGCGTTTCCATCCAAGAGCAGCACCCCCCTGCAAATGGGCAGCAGCTGTTCAGTCTCCAGCTCCTGCTCTTGCCAGAGTCCCCTCTCTGAAGTCCAACCCAGTGGCACCACTATATTTTATAGCTGAGAACCGTCGGTTTGCACCGCTCCACTCAGTATTAGGAGCTCATTGTCAGAGGTAGGATTTAAAGACACTTATTTCCCAGGATTTTTCTAGCACCTTGAAGAACCTACCATGCTGCATATCTCAGATATTCCCCACCAGTGCTCATCTAGGAACCTACACTCCTGCAACCATACATTTGACCTCAAACTGTTCATTAATCAAACAATACTCTGGAACAAATGCCACTTGTTCTCTCTCTACAATTCCTTTTGTCCTTAAAAAAAACCAAACAGACCACAGACAAAGCCCACCAGAACTCATTTGCCTGGGTCCTTGACAGTTGTAATGACATCAGTCCCTGTTAGCTATGAATAAGCTCTTCCCTAAAAGTACTGTTGGACATGATTCCTGGTAGCTTTGGTTTCAAATCCTCAAATTGATAATATTTTTCAGATTGTTAAATACAATATAATACCAATCATTGACACAGCTCCAGTGTGCACAGTTCCTAGCAGAATAATCAGATCTGTTCCCATTTTAAGAACAGCATTTGAGAAGAAACTATAAATGAAACCTACATAAAACCAAGGATGAAAAAGATACACTCCTATTAAAGCCATTGCAATAACTTCTGTTCCTTGCCAGTGAGCTGCACAGCCATGAAATTATGAAGCTAATAAAATTAAATGGCTAAAGCCTATCTAAAGCTCAGGAGAGATACAGAGGATGAGCTCCAATAAAATAAAATGAACTCTAGGAATACCCCTGCATAAAATCCTGTTAAAATCAGGTCTGGTGTTTTCCCATCAGACCCTCTCATTATGTGACAGAAGGAAGCTGTAACACTCCCTGGACTATTGTAAAGACTGAGGTGAGGTAGATGCTGCTGATTTGCTGAGAATTAATTTATGAAGAAAATACTTGGTTCTGATGACATAAATCCAGTGATCAAACATGAAAAGCTTAAGACAGTTGAATCCTGTGGAGACTGAAATAGAGGATGTGGTCCATGAGTGATCTTAAAGCTCTAGAGGTATCTCTGCCTTAGCCTCAAGCTTCCAGAAAGATTTAGAAGCTCAAACCTGGAGCACTGGTCAGATCCACTTGATTTATAAAATTCAACTACAAGGTTTAGAAGTTTATTTTTTATTGAACTTGCAAATACATATGGATTTTACATGTCCTTGGATATTTAAATTCTTCTTAAAGAAGAAGAGCAAGAAAAGGCAAGAAGCAATGCCTACTAATTAAAAATACAGGTAATCAGTCTATCCACAGGTTGCTGCATCCATGGAAAGTCAGTCCCTTCTGTGACCAAAATCAACATAGTCACATCAAGCTATCTTTAAATTAGCAATGTCAGGTAGGTTAGTCTGGCCACAGTAGCAGGCTGTGACAGGCACCCCCCTGGACTAAGCATATCTAATTGTGTGGGTCAGTCCACCCTGAGCTCTACAGTGCAGCATTTTGAAGGGCTGCAGCTCAGAATGTCTGCTCTTTGAAGACCTTCTCAAGTTGAACACACCTGTCTCGTGGTTATCCCTCTGCTCTCGCCAGCATGCAGAGGCACTCTCTGAACAGTGCTCCATCTTTTGACATGCCACATGGCATTTCAGGCTCATAGAAAGCAAACCTGGCCCCTCTAAAAAAAATACAACTCTTAACTGTATCTGTCTGGAAGGACTGTATTTCCACCTTGAAAAATTTTAATGGCTTCAGATATTTTCTGTTTGGACACCAGAATGAAAGCAACACCTATAAGGTCTTCCTAGGGGTAGGAAGAGGAAAGACCACAGCAGATCAGTTATGTTCAGCCTCATGAGATACTCACAAGACCTGCTGTTCCCTACTCAGCCTTTCAAAGCACCTGCTCTTGCTCCTCACTAGGAGATTGTATTGGTTCAAACCCACTGAGAATTTTAGCCTAGTAGGCTTTTCTCGAGTCCAGTAGCTGGAATTAACATTTTGACTAAAGCAGCTCCCTTAGTGCTGAAAAGGACACTGAATTTGTTCTTCCTGCAGCTTTTTTTTAATAAAAATATCAGTTTTCATGTTTCAAAATTAAAAGATCCAATTCCCTAAAGCAATCTTCCATTTTAGGACTTCAAATATTAAACTGAATTCAACTTGAATCTACAGACAGTTTCAATAGACCAAAAAATATATTCTTTACCAGATTCATTGACTGTAAGCCACATTTTATCCATCTTCAATCAGTATCTTTTAGCTTCATGTTTAAATGAGAATTTTAGGAACAAATGTCTTTGACCAGACTAGGAAGCACAGAGCAACGATATAAAAACCCAAACAAACAACAATCCTCAAAATAACAACTCATTTGTTAACTCCCAATTAAATGTTACAGCTGCAGAGATTAAGGAACCCACGCAATCTAAGCTGATTTACAGCCTTCTGAAAGAGCACAGAATCTTAATTAACAGTAACCACAATTTGACAACTTATTGCTGCTATGGACTTTTAACAGTAGCCTTCTGCAAAGGTGAAGTGGAATATCATAGCCTAAAATCACCAGGGCAAGCAAAGTGAACCAGAATAGCTTCAGTCACCTTGAAAATAAAAGTCTGTGATCGTATTTCCCTAGCCAAATATCAAGTACCCATTTGAATGGCTGTTTTAGCAAAGCAGATTTACTTCAATCATGTCTTTCAAATTAATTCCAAAGTGATTTTCTTTGGTATAAAAGGGATCTTGGTCTGTGTTACCAAACTCAGCACCTCATTGTCTATGTTTACAGTATGCACAGGATAGCCAGATACAAGATTTATGATCCCTTCACATATACCTTAGTTATGGCAAGTGTCAAAACCTATTGCTAATTCTGCTCTGCAGCCCTGAAATAACATAACTCACCTCATTAAGCAACTACCACTTGCAGACAGAAACTGGCTAAAGATGTTCATGATATTCTAAACTTTCTGAGGTTGCAAATTGCTCCATCATTCAATTTTCTTCTACCAAGGGGCTGTGGGTGGGGAGGTTCCCAATGAAAATCAAAGTTCTTATACTGCTGACAGCCCAGGTCAGGTAGTTTTGCATCATTACTGCCCCTGGCTCTTGTACAAAACACAAAGACTCAGCATCAGCAACAAAAAAAACCACTTCATAGCTTGGAGTGATTCTCTGCTGTTTGAATTGTAGATGCTCAGACAGACAGTCAAGGAAAAAAGTCACAGCTTGGGTGGGGTGTGGGTGTGCAGGGAGCTACGGTTAGGAAGGGAAGTAAGTTTATATTGAGCTGCCTTCAGACAGTTCTTTTCCAGACCAAGAGGGCTAAAAAGGGCCAGCTTCCTGTGGTTCACTACCCTACAGTAAATAGTAATCGTCTGCTGTTAGAAGTGAGAGCAAGGCACTTTACAAAGTAAGTTTTTCTAGTGTGTGTGTGTGTTTATTTAACTGTGTACTATTCTGAAGCTGCTAAGGATAGTCTTGTGGCTAAGTGTTACCTTTAAGTGTACTTGCCATTTCTAGCCCTTGTTGATTTTTCCAGCCTGTCTTACAACTTCACTTTCAACCATCGTATTTTATTTATGGCACTATGAAATCCTCTACCTTTCCAACATCTGATTTGAAGTGCATGAAAAAGGAACCGTACAACAGGATGTGCAGGGAAAGAGAAACATGCATACCACTTATTCAGATGAGGAATATTGATTCAATTTATCAGTGTCCTGATCTGCAGATTGCATATATTCTGTATGCTATCAGACAGTATTCTACATATACAGGTGAGTTGCATTCTTGAGAGACACCCTGAGATTTGCCAAGTTTATTTCTTAATCTAGAGAGCAAATTGTAAGTTTTCTTTGCACTTTTCAACCCTAGATATGGAGAATACATTGTACTAGTAAAGATAGTAGCACTTTTTCCCTCAATTCATTTTTGTCCTTATCCTTTTAAAAACATTTGCTCTAAGTGGAAAATGCAGACAAGTGTTTGCACAGTGATATCTGGTGATGATCTGAAATACATTATAATGTTTTGTATCTTAAAACAAACAAACAAACAACTAAACCAAACCTGCATGTGCAAATATCCCAGTGGGAATATGTTCAGACTTTAAACAAAACAAAGCTATACGAGAACCCCAAGGGAACAGTCCATTTCCTGGAAAGTTGTAATCCTGGAGGAGTGAAAATATAGAAGTAGACAAGTAATTCAGCATGAACTCCCTGGGCAAAACCAGAGCAAACAGTGTTCTTGGACTGCAAAACCAAAGAGGCTGGTGAGACAGACTGGAACCCTACCTGCCCTTCAGCTGTCCATATTTTAAGACCAGTGTTGGAAAGATGGACAGGGTGCAGAAAAACATCACGGCCATTTGGGTTGAGTGGCTTGAGAAACAGAAGAGGGAGAAAAAAGTCATGCAGTGAGGGAGCATAATTTGTTGCACAAGAGATGGTGGAAGGGTGATGGGATTGCATCATGAAAGCACATCCTTGTTAGAAAATGCTTGGTGTCAAAGAGGTCTTCAGTCTATTGAAAAAATGCACAAAGAAAGCCAACAGCTGAAGATGAATTCACCAGTGACAGTGATTAACCACTGGAGCCAAGCAATCAGTGGAGATAGTGGTTTCTCTGCCCCTTAACATCTTCAAGACTTGATGCTTTTTTGGAAGATAAGCCATAGCCTAATATGAATTATGTTTTATCCCAGTGCCAGCTCTTGGGCTGCATTATATGGGTTATGTTTTTGTGATACAATAAAGGTCATAGGAGATAATCTAATGGTTACTCCTGGCATTGCACTCTATACATTTTAGGATAAGGATCTCAAAGCACTCTTAGACATGTGCGTCCATGGAGATACAGCCATTATTCATTGTTACAGATAAAGAAAGTGAGCCACAGAGGATTAATTCCTCCTTATCGAACTCACGTCAGAGTCCTACTGCTTGGAACCGTGCTCCTTTATGACCATAAATCTTGCTAAATTTGAGCCAAACTCTCAGAGAACTTTATCCTTTGGAGATGGTGAATGTCTCTCTCTCTAACAACAGTGATAGGGAGAGTTGCTCAGCATTACCCAGATGATGCTCAATACCACAACTGAAAGCAATTTGTAATGCATTTGTTCCAGGAGAAGACCCAGAAAGCAGCCCAAGGCCTTCTCAGAAACCTATGCCTAGTGGGCCAAAGGCAGAAAGTTCTCCCTCATCAGCTATGTCCACAGTAAGGCTCTATCAAAGCCTCAAGCAACTCCCTTAGGTTTTGGTAGCAGATATTTGCTCCATACTGCATGTTTATGAGCTTCAATTTCTCAGACCACAGTGCAGAAACTCTGCTTGTGAAAAGGGAGTTTCTTTGCAAATACCTGATGACAGAGAAGATGAATTTCTCTTCTGATTCTTGAGAAACAGAGTCTGTTCTTCACCCTCCTCTCTGCACTGCTCTACAGCTATAGGCATCAAGGTTCTAAACTGATGAGAATAATAATTAAAAGAGGTGTTCACCCATCTCCATCTATCAGTCACAAGCTTTGTTTCCTTCCCAGGCTATCTTGACTATGTGTTACCTCTGTGAAGAAGCAAAACCCAAGTTATCTTTTGGAAATTTGCAGGACATCCTCTGATGTCAGCAGCAGGATGTTTAAGAATGTCCCGCAAGGAATTTTAGCTGAAAAGCAGAGAAAAAAACTACTCGAACCTTGGTTTGAGTTTGGCAGTCAAGCCAAACACACAACACTTGTGTGTAGAACGTCCTTCCCTGAGGTCCCTGAGTCATGTCATAATTATGATTCACCTAGTCCTCATTAGAATGTCTGACCCTTAAATCCTGCATTTTCTTCACACTAAAAAGCTATGGAAGAAGAGTTCCTGAAATGGAAGAAGAGCTCCTGAAAAGCACCCATAACCCCTAAAACACAAGTAGCCAACTGTCCTTGTGCCACTAAGGGTGTCTAAGTTGTGTCAGTGCCAGTGCACTGGATTTAACAAATCAGGCTCAGTACAGTTCAGAGAGTAATGGTTTGTCCAGGATGCTAAAGGGCATACAAAAAACCCCTCCAGAAACGCTTTGGTGTTACAGAAATCGCATCTAGACAAATGTACAGTCTTAGTTACAGTAATGTGATCTTACATGTTCCAGGAGTGATTATTTCAGGATGGTTTGGGCTCAGCTGACATTCATTTAGAGTATCTAGTTTCTATTTCCTTTTTTTTTCAGAGCCTGAAGTTCAACAAAGGAGAGCTGGCAGTGGTAAGTTTTATGGACAAAAGCCTACAAGGGGCACAATGTTCTACCTCAAAATAAAGCACTGGCCACAGCATCTAAAATTATACACAAGACTGTTGTGATCAGTTGACCAATGGTAACTTCTTGCCTTGCTATGTGAAAACATGATTTTAATAGACTGCAACACAAACAGTCCAGATTACAAGATTATCAAAGAAGAAAACACAATATGTGTATTTTTATTCTCCTCAGTTTGGAAACCTGACCCCTATAGCTGGAAAGGGTTACAGAAGGGAAGGGTGAAGAAGTATGTGTGTTCTAAAAGGAAGTGACAGACTTAACTGACATATTTCAAAGCTGTACATAGTTCTTAGGAACAAGACAAGTATAATCAAGCCAAGATTATTTTTAGAGTTAAATCTGTTCTCTCAGAGCACTCTCCTGAAAAAGACACTAACATCTCCTGTTCTAGGACACAATGCTTAATGTTTTAGCATAACTTTATCCCTCTCAGCAGGCTCATTAGCACAGGTCAAACTCCCACACTCATGCACGTGTCCAGATTCCATTTCAGAGCTGCTATGTATCTGGCAGCCTCAGGAAAAGAGCAGAACAAGTTCTTGCCTGTCTGGAAAACACCACAAAGGCAAACCTCAGTGGAGGGCAAAGAAGCCTACTTACAGGTCTCTTCTGACCAGCCTAACTGTGACATTCAGGATGTCTAGTGCTTGTCTTGAACAATCCAAGAGATAAGTGTTGTACTTAGGCACTCAAGATATCTGTTGTCTGTCTTGAGACATCTAAGAGTTAAAGAAGATTTGTGGCTGGACTAAAGAGATGTCTCAGCAACCCACCAAACCCTTTTATTCCCCTCCTGCCCCCGACCTGAGAACTGGCTGAGATTGGAAACAAAGGAGTGCTACAGCTGATGCTGGGAGCAGAATGTCCAGTGATAACCAGGCCTTGAAAACCACTGACTTAGCAGGAAAAGATAAAAAGTGCCTGTCTCAAGCCACCTCCTAGGACTGAACCTCCCCTGTTTGGTCAGTATTAAAAATACTGACATTAAGACTCTTCATCTTTCCCCTTTGGTGGCTGTAATCATTGCTCTGTTTCAAAGGACTGGAAGGGAGGCAGTCAGAGACTAATGCAGTACAAAAATTACTTAAACGCATTTTATAAACACCTGCATTGTATTTCTAATGCATTATGTTCCAGATTCCTCTACTGTTTGCTAAATACATATATGGAAAAACAAACTAGCATCAAAGGCTTGCAAAAATCTTTCTCCATATGCTTAAAAATAGTGTTGCTTGAATAAAGCTTTTCCTTTTAAGTCTAAAATAATATAGCAAGTCAATACACTTGCCTGGTGCTTATAATGGAGGTTTAAAATTTTACCAAAGCATAGATTATTTCCACTTTCACATATTATTTATTCCCTGCTTAATCATCCTTCTACTACTCAGCTTTTTTCTCTTAGCTCTATATTGCAAAGATTCAGGTCACCAGAATCACCTCATTGATGTACATAAGGACTCAAAATTACACAGTCTCAGATATGCCTTAAATATAATAGTTTTATTTTCATACAATTAACTGCTGTTTGGGTTTTTATTTTAATCAAAATTAACTGTATATTCTGCTGCTCCAGGAGCAAATTCCTCAGGAGAGCGTTTGTGGAGCTGATACCCTAATCTAGGTCTGTCTTGTTTTGATAAACAGCCTTTCCCTCACCCCTTATTTTATTCTGTGGGTTTGGGGGGCAGAGAGTTGTTTGTTTGTTTTGTTTATTTTTTAAAAAGTCATTTAACAATGATCAACAAACCATTAATCAATTCAGGAAAACGTGGTTCATATTTGCTACAATTAATGTCCATCAGACATTTCTTGATGGCAATATCCACCTCATCATGGGTAGACCAGGGACTCTTGAAAATAACAAGCTCATCATTATTAATTCCTCCGACATTCTGATACAACACTTCATTATTATAAATTACTTCTGCATTAATGAGGGTTTAATTAATATGCATGTCCACAGAAATTCACAAAGATGTAGTCATCAATCAATTCATATAGTTTCTAATTCCCAAGGAAAATAAATCAAACAAATGTTCCTAACCACCAGTTTTGTGTAAAACTTCTGTATTTACACAAATAAACTGAACTAAGATAATCCTCACCCACTGAGAAGAAATTCCCCAATCCTTTTCTTGAATATCTATTTTGACAATATGGAAGTTCTCATGGAAATGGCATTCAAACAGCTGTGCTTACATAAATGCTTCCTAATCCTACTCAATGTTCTAATATAAAACACATTTCCTAAATGACAATGCTGTTTGTTTCCAGTTTCAGCATTTGGTAAATTCCCTGTGTTTGTATATGGAAAGATAAGCACATCGTGCAAGTTCCTCCAAAAGTCACCTACCATCACTGTACACAAACTGGACTGAAACCAGAAATCATCTTATGGGGGATGTGAGAGCCTCTGTTCATAAATTAATACTTTAATTACTACTAGATGACATTTTTATTAGTCAGAAATGGGAAATCAGATGTCATGGATTGCTATGCCTTGCAGGGTATGAATTCTCCTTCTCTAGAATTGCCAGTCCATAGTAGAGTCATAAAGTAATTTTGAAATTCAATACCTGCAGACAGGAACATATCATCCTTCTGTGGGCCACAGCCAAATCAGAATGTCATTATGCCATAAGCCTCACTCCATTCCTCCACAGGGCTGGCAGGAGGATACCACTCTGGTCTCCCAAGTCGGGAGATGCTGTGGGAATCCTGTGGCTCTCTTGTTGTGCTGCCTTAAAACCTCATTTAGGAACCAAAATTATCTCCCTTCTATACCCATGGTTTCCCAAAATCACCCATTACAAATGCAACTTTCATTTTGAGCAGCCACAAAGCCTGGAAAAAGTCCTGGGTTCTTCACCTTTTGCCTCAGGTACTTCATTTTACTGAAAAGCTATTAACTTGGTGCCCAGAGAGATTTACCTGACCTGTGCCACTTATATTTTTTTCTTACATTTAGATGAATAAGCCATTATAGGAAAGATCTAGACCACTGAAAAAAAAAAGTCATCATTGGGGAAAAAAAAAATGCATTTGTAGTACCAAAGAGCAAGCAAAAGACCACTAAGCATTTTTGCTGTTTGCTGCTATCTTGTTATCCAGGAGCAGCTACCCAACAAGAATATATTGGAGGCAATTACATAAATGCCCTCTGAGGTTTTTAATTACTGCTGATATTCTCCCTCTTACTTGGGACAGCTCTCAAGCAGCTGCCTCTGAAGAAAGAAATCCCAAAAGATGGGTCAGTTTAGTACAGAAACCTACAGGTGAGCATCAGCAGCTACGTTACAAATTTCATGGGCTGCATCCAAGCCATCCCAGTGGTCCCAGCTGAGCACCTGCTGAAGGGTGGGAGAACCCAGTCTCAGTCCCAGGGCATAGGGTCCTCTGTGCAGGACAGCAGCCACTCAACACCAACAGCTGCTGTGCAAGGCCAGCTTCTGGGATTTGTGTGAAAGGACTATCCTATGGCCAAATAGGAGAAATTTCCATGCAAAGATATTTTTACCTTACTGGTTTAAATTAAAAAAAAAAGAATTTATTTCCTAAAAAAAAAAAAACCACTGCAGATTATCTTGGGAAAAGTTGCCTACACTGCCAAGGTATTTTGTTTGCTGTCTGTCTCATGTTCTTTAAAAACCCACATGTTGTATCCTCCTAAAAAGCCTCCATTTCTTTCTCTTTACCACATTAGAGATTCCTCACTTTAAATTGACTGGCATTCAGAAAATAGCCATGCTAGAAAATTTAACACAGCAAATTAGTCTGAAGTAGGTGTCTCACTGGGCCAGGATCAGCACAGAGACTTAATCTGTAAACTGTTAATTTCCACAGAAATTAAATATAAAAGGCCTGGAAGACACATTAACAAATGGTTCATATAATTTAAATCAGCTCCTCTGCAGCGCTGAGATTTAGGAATGTTTTGTAGTTTTGTTGCTGTTGCTTTTAATTTATTGCTTCCTGTATGGTCACTTAAAAAACAAACCAAAACAACAGCAAACAAACACAAAACCAATCCCAGCTGTACATCTTTGCTCTGCAGACTTCAGCGAAAGAAAAAGGAATTGCTTGGTTCACAAGCAGTGTTCACCACAGGTAAGAGGCACTGTCTTACTTCACCCAGACTTCCAGGTCAGAATTGTTCCCCAAAAGCCACTTGCATTTCAATGGTAAGAAAACAATGCTCCTAAACTCTTAATTAAGGTCACCAATCAAAATGGAAAAATTCAGCAGGAACACAAAGAGCTTTGCAGGAAATGTAATGGCAAATGAAAAATGTTTATTAATTCAGAGAGACATTGCAGTCTTGACCTGACATAAGGCTGAAACGGTTGCTGTTTGAGGTAGCTTTTGTTCATAAAACAGGTGCCACAGTCAAACCATTTTTAACGTTTTGAAGGACTCCAAGAGCTTCCTCAGAGGATGATTGGCACTAGAAGTGTTCATTCTTAACCTAAGAGAGGCACTTTGTAACGTGCCTGCAGTCTATCTATGGCTGTCTTCAGGCCAGGGACAGTCTGGTCCAGCCAGGCATGGTTAACTGGAAGCAGGAGTACTTGGGTCCTCCCCAGGACAGTTCTATAAAGGACCAAGAAATTTTAACCTAAATATTAGATATCCATTGCCTACAACTGGGACATAACCAAAACCACAAGTCTCTGCTTTGAGATATATTTGGCTATCCACAACTGCCTTCTCTATGTTCCTCCACAACCCATGAAATTCTGTTGTTGCTGCTGTTGAAGGAAAGACCTACCACTGCTTTCACCAGGCTAGGATCTTATCCATTGTGTATAGCAGGAGAACAAAGTGAGTTACGCCTGGGGTTTGTGGATTTGTCTGAGAGCAGAAAAAGAAATCCAGGTGACCCTCAAACGAAGGATGAAAAAGAAATTAAAGGGGAAAGGTGATGTAATGAATAAGTGTATATATATTCCTACCACATTATATACTCAAATCTTACAAAAAAATATGATTTTTAACTATCACATTAAGTTTTGCACATCTAAGAGAATCCTGAAATGAACCTTTCTAGTCCTGTTCCTTCTATCAACCAGAGATACACAGGCAAAAGACCTACTACACACTGTTTCTCAGCTATTTTCTTTGGAAATGCTGTCATTTTGTAGATGACACCTGCAGTTATGTACTCTTATGTGTTTGCAACCTCAAAAAAAAACCCAAAACAAAAAAAAAACGACTTTTCTCTCAAACCTTGTAATACTTAATGATTACTTAAATACTTATTGCAAGGTTCAGGACATTATACAGCTACACCTACCACATTCTGGGAAGGCAAAGCTAATCCTTACACTGGCTATCCATTACCAACTGGAAGATCTTCCACAGTATTTACTCCAGACAAAAAATGAAGCTTCCAGAATCCTGAAGATGCCCTTATGTAACCAAGGCTACACACAGGTCCTTGCACAAATACCCAAACTCCCTTTCTGCCTAAGGCTCAGGAACATTCATGAATCACAAAACGGATTAGATGTTCAAGTAATTTATTTTAAGTAACATCATTTTTTAATATATTGCCTGAATAAATACTTCCATCTATATCACACCATCAAAGAATATCAAATATGAAAAATGTGGCTTTCTGGCCAAGCCATGTTATCACTAAGATTAATAGTTTTCTTTAATATGATAAATATTTCAGAACATAGAACTTGCGTAATAATCAGCTCTTTAAAGTCTGGGGCTTTTTTAATCTACTGAGTGTCAAACAGGGACATTTACAATGAAGTACAAAGTTCCACTAAGAGTTCTTCAGGAAGGAGAGATTAAATTGGCTTCCAAGTTCTGGTCAGCTATATAGATATGCAAGAGTTCATCCTGCTAAAACTTTTGGCAGCAAGGTTGTGGTCATCCACAAACTAATAAAATGGTGTTAAGCTAATTTATTGGAGTAACTCAAGTTAAAACACAAACATGCACAGAGGCTGAAGTTATACCTTCTTATTCTAGTTACCAACAATAATATCTTTTTTTTTTTTTCTTTTCCTTCTCCTTTTTTAATTACCAAGAATGTATTTTGGAAATTTTATTTTGGAAATTTACTAAATAAAAAGTTAAGGATGAGATGAAAAATGTTATATTAAATCAACTCCTCTACACCACCCAATGGTTCACATTTTTGTCCCTGTATCGTGCCAAGGAGCAGTTTAGGCCTCCTATTAAAGTAGTTATGGGGCACTTCATTACACTCTCTTTTGATAAGGAGTTTCCATTAAGAAAATGTTTCACTTAGATGTTTCTTTCTTTGTCTTGTATTTTCCTAGCTATGGATTAGCAACTTCTAAAGGGACTGCAGTAAGAAAACCATATAAAAATGTGGCTTAGCATGATGTTCTTGATTAGTCTCTGTCAAAAGAGGAAATTAAGGATGAGAGTCGCAGCTTGCTACTCTCTATTCAATTAGGACTGGCTTCTTTGTGGCTGTGGTTTCTACAGGATGTGCAGTTATCTAATAGAACCCGATTCTGGCAGCAGAACAATTAGAATGTAGAGCATAACTTAAAACAGGCTGCAGCAGTAATTTTTTTTCCTTTGGTTGTGACATCTTCAGCAGACTTAAACCAGCAGCTACTAGATTGCATCCTATGTTGAAATTCCAAACTCATATTCTGAAACCAAATGCTGCTTCTAAAATACTTAATGATGTGAAAATTTAATATGATATGACTGAAGAAACCAAGGAGAGAAGAGCTTTGATGACTACACACACATAGGAACAAAATCTAAGAGAAAAATTAATTCTCTATTTAAGCACAACATCCTAAAAGCGACCTCTGTTCTGTGGTGAGCTCAGAACAGGCTCTTATAGCAGCTAATAGGTCAATAATGTGCTCAATGTCTGCAATCCTCAAGCACCCCAACGACAGTAATAAATCTTGCCCATCTCCCTTCTGTTGCTTGACTCACTTTTAGCAAAGATTTGAAGAACCTGGCAAGGTTTTCCTATCTAACAATAATCACCACCCTTGCTCCTCAGTTGGTCTGCACAGCTTCCTGATGAGGTGGCCTTGCTGCAGAGTATAGTGCAAAGTCAAGTCACATGCAGATTAAAATACCTCTCTTCCTACACGTTTCCACTCCAGAGCTATTTTTTTCCTTCAGACACATTCTTAAGCAGCCTTCTGTTTTACTGATGATAGCTCAGGTGCTCCAAAGGCAACTGGAACAGCACTGTGCAGGAAATGCAATACCCAAACCACCTCTGGCTCCGGAAGAATGTGAATTGCCTCCTGCCAACAGCTAGGTAAGTATGCTGGAAAATATCACTCTGGCTTGACCTTATTATATTCTTTTCCCTCTATGGGTCACTGTTAGAGACAGAGTGTTTTCCTAGATTAATGTATGTCTGGATCTGGGATGTTCCTTAATGTGTATGCTGTGCTCCTGCACTCTGGTCTACCTATCTGCTGCAAGAAGAAAGAGTTCAAATCCCCTTTTCTTTTCTTTTCTTTTCTTTTCTTTTCTTTTCTTTTCTTTTCTTTTCTTTTCTTTTCTTTTCTTTTCTTTTC
>JANHFX010023821.1:0-28756 GCA_027560015.1 Chloroceryle amazona
GGTGCCACACAAACCAAGGGCGGCTGTTCCTGCACCTTCTGGCCTCCTCCTTCATCTTCATCCCTGCCAGCAGCCGCGCCGGTGCCCAGCTGAAAGTCACCACTTGTGCTCTGACATCTCCTGACCCAGCCAAAGTCCCCGCACCTCCCTCATCCAGTGCTTGCAACCGCTCCTCGCACACGCTGCCCCTTTCAGCAGCTCCCCATCCAGTTTTCAGTCACTCCTCATCTTCCAGGCGCTCCACTGGCAAGGCTTAGGGTACGGATTAAAGCTCTTGGATAAAGATCGTGAGGAACAACTCTTCCAGACAGGGACCTCTCACCTGCTGCTGGAGACAGATTGCTCGAGAAATTCCCACGAGAAATAAGCTCCTAAAACTCCAAAGGCTGACTGATGTCATGCATTTTATACAAGGACCATGAGAACAGCACAAAGTCCCACTGTCTTCGTTAGGGTTTGGCTCTGGTTTACAGAGCTATGCTGCACAGGATCCAAAACAGGACCAAACGCTGATGTCTTCCCCAAGAAGACATCTCATGACCACTGTCATAAGCTAAAACCTACATTTCACTGCTTTAACCACAAGAAACATCCAGCCACATGCTTTGCAGAAACCACAAGTTTGTGTTAAACAGAGGCCTCACCTGGCAGCAAATCTCCCCAGAGAAGTCGGGGAGAGGTGGCCAATTTGCCAATGTCAACAGGAGGCAGCGTAAGCAATGCCCAGCCTCCCCCTTGGCATTTGCCCCTGCGGATCCATTCTAGGTACAGCCTCCTCCCTTTGAAAGGATCAGACCTCTTCACACTATCAGCAGGGTGATAAATACTGTGCTGTTGTGACCCTGCAAGGTGCTGCATGGGGCCCGTGTCTGAAAATCCAGTTGAAGGAGCATCATTGCAGACCTGGAGTCTGATAGTGTGCCCTCGAGCCCATGGGAATGGGACTGGTCACCTCATGCATTCATTCTGCATACGGTGGTGTTCCCACCCAAATTAACTGAGCATCCTCAGTACTTTCCTGAGCAGCAGCTGCATGCTCAGTCCTCTCAATACGCTCAACCTCGCTGCTGAACAGGAGCTGGCAGATGAGGTGCTCCCAGCCCTACAACCCTCTGCCTGTCCCCAGGTTTCACCTTGGAGCCTGTTCTTCACATACATCTGCAAGGCTGTTGTACAGCAAGACGCCGGCAAGTTCAGGTCAGTTCATCTCTCCAACAACAATATTAAATAATGGAGAAGAAGAAGAAAGAGAAACCCTTGCCAGGGCTGGGATCCTCCCCTCCCCTCATGCCTGCAGAATTTGAGGCCACGAGGCCTCTTCCATAGAGACATTGCTGTACAAATGGAGCATCTCATCCAGGATGAAGGAAAAAAGCACACAACTCCCTTCTGCCAAGAGACAAGTTCTTATGCCACCAGCCCAGGGACCAGTTACCTGCAGCCTGTCCAGTTATCTCTGCCCATCCAGCTGACATCTGAAACTCCAAAGGTTGCATGAAGTCTTGTCTCTGCCAGGAGCGGGAAGCGTGGTTCCTGTGCTTGTTACAATCTCCATACTGGTCCATACCAGCTCTGGTGGTGGTTTGCAATGCAGATGCTTGTCCTGCAGGAAGAAGAATTTGGATGTGACCATCCCAGATGGACTGGGAGGAGGATGCTCACTCCAAGTTGCCTGAGCAAATGCACCCAGCAATGTGCTCCTGAGCTCACTCAAGACCCTGTGGCTGCAGGAGCAACACAAGGCCAGTTTGCAGCATCCTCGCTCACACCAAGAAGCACCAGTGGGAATGGCTCATCCACGCAACACTGGGATGTACATCCTGGTCTGGAGAAGCCACTGGAGAAAACTTAGTACTTTCAGGAGTTTAGGATTGGTCTCCTGCGATGGTATCAGGCTCAATGTCTTGTTTATGGCACAGGGAGAGCTAAATCCAGCCTAGTGATGAACTTCCCCTGCTTTAACAAAGGCTGTTTGTGTCAAGCCCCATGAGATGGGGCAGCTTTGTCAGCACAGGCTGCAGGACTGGCCATGCCAGTAAGACATGGACATCTCTGCACCTCTTTCAGGTCCACCCAGTGGGCCATTTCATATTCGTGGGAGACCACCACACCTGTCCCCTGGGGATCCCAGTGGAACGGGCCATAAGCTTCCATGTGGACTAAAGCTGCAAACCCCCTCCCTTCCTCACCCGCTGCCCTGGGGGAGAGGGGAGCTCAGCCGGGCAGAGCCACATCCTGACCTAGGAGGTGGTTTTGCACAGCAACCATGGCCTTGAATAAATAAACAAACCCCAACCTTTGCACTTGTGACACCTCTGACAGCGGGGCAGAGAGTTTGTCAACTGCTCCTCCTCAGGGCTATTTATAGCACACAGGACAAAGCCAGCAAGAAAAGAAAGCAGACAAGAGTGTGGTGTGTGCTCCTGTTACACCAACGCAAAGCAAACACCGAGTGCTGCCAGGTCAGAGGGGCCGGGTTTACCCGTGCTATGAGCAGAGGCAAAGGCACCATGGCCACTCAAGGCAGCGTGAGAGTAACCTCCAGGCTCAGCACTCAATAGTAGAGGACACGCAGATCCTCCCGCAATGCACCATCCCAGAGCATTATTCACTTCTACGCTCTCAAAAGGGTCTCATCCAGCTACAGACCCAACCTCACGGCAACGCTCAGCTTTCCTGAGCACACACAACTTTCAACTCAAACCAAGCCCACCCAGCACCAAAAAACCTGACTGAGCGACAGGGTCTGCCCCACAGCTCTCTGTAGGCTGAAGCTTATTCTGCAGCTCTCTGACAGATGAAATACTCTGCTAAACTCATTAGCGGATCCCCAGCCAATATGCATTTTTTCCTTAGTGCAGATGTGTGCAAACTGCAAGTCAGTAGATGTTTGTCTAAGGGAGTTTGGTTTTTTCCCTCCGTTCATGCTCCGTGATATCTGATGTTAAGGGTGCCTTAGGAAAGTCCGCTGCTTTAAAAGCAAATCACTTCAGATCGTGAGACCGTGCAAGAAAACAGTTTCTCCTCTCCTACAAAACTCAGATTTAAGAATGTTCTCTCTTCTACATCAAAAGGAAACTAAAGCTTTTCAATGCATTATGCAGAAGGAATAAGCTGACCTGCAGGAGATCCAACATGAAAGACCTGAAAACAGAGACATTCACCCTCAGCTCCCTGACACCCCAGGTGTGGGTACCCACCACCACACTGCTTTGCACACGTGCACACATGTACATTTGCTTTCAGATTAGTCACAGATAGCTTCCAGGAAGGACTGACTGGATTTACTGGAAGGTTACAATCTAGTTACACTTCTCTCTTGCCAGCCCACTTATGTTGTCCTCTGCGACGTGCTTTGCAAAGTGCTGCAGCCACCCCCCCTATTCCTGGACTCACAGGCTTAGCTGGGGGAGATGAATGTCACAGCTTGCCTGAGCGAGAAAACTCCTTCCTGATGACAAGTTTTGCAAAGGACTCCCATCCTAAACTGGAAAATCCACTCTGACAAGAGCAGCCCAACAGCTGTGAGGTAGTCAAAAGAGGGTTATTGCTCAAAACACTTGTAGACCTCCGTAAATGGGTGTTTGGCAAGACATTCCCACCATCAGTCCTGCATTCAAGAGCTCTCATACTCCACCTGAGACACCCAACCGCATGAAACCTTGGAGTTTATAAGTTCTTCCTCACCTGACAGGACTTGGGGGGGTTCTTGGCAGCTCAGCTCTTGGTCTAAACCCCACAGACACCATTTTTCTAAGAAATAGAGAAGAAACATCCCCAAAATCAAGGGCAGTTGTTCATTTTGCTTGTCAGAGCACACCCCCAGCATTTAACCATTTCATTACCCCCAAATTCTTTTCCATAACTCAGCTCTTGGCAGCACTGCACAAAGCCACAGCAATTGCAAGCACTTGGAGCACCCCCCATCCCAGCTACATCTGTCCCCCCCCAGGGAGGACTCCTGTTCAAGGAGTTCAAACCAGAGACTGAGTTGTGCCCAAGCTCCACTTCTCATCACGCTCTCTTGATTTGGGGGGCAGCGCAGGAGGGGCTGATTTTTTTTGACAGAGGTGGAATGATTAGGATTCATTTTAAATGTCAGCATCAGATTCGGGTGAGCGTTCCTCACCATGTGCAAAGGACTAAGCTGACCATCAGAAATATTGCTTTCAAGATGGCATTTACAGAAATCCCAGAGATAATGGGATTCTTGTCTCTTAAAACAAAACAAAACAAAACCCAACATAAAAACAACCCAAAACAAAGCAGCCTTACTGTAAGACACCACCAGATCCAGCAAGAGGAGAGCAGGCAGTCTCTGGGGAAGAAGGGCAAATTGAAGAATACAATTTGAAATGAATAAAAGGCTCCCCGTACCCTAAGCTTGATTCAATTCAGCTTTGACAAGGCACAGAGTGAGACAGGGCTGAAGGGCCTTGTGAAACGCTGCGAGACGTAATTGCAGATGAACTAAACTCCAGGATAAATGGGGCAATATAAGGATGAGAAACAGTACAGCTACCCAGGGATGTTCTTAAGGAGAAATGAAAGGATCTTGCATAGAATCCGCTCCCCCCCCCGCCCACGCTTGCGTATCAAATGTGCGTGGGGATTGTTGTCAAGAGGTGCTTCTACAATCTCATATTTTTCCCAGATTCAGGTGCTTTCCCCCTCCAGTTCCACCTCTGTCTCTCCTCCCAGATTTCCCATGCAAAATATGTCCAAACTCAAACCCTTAACCCTGAGCAAATATAAAAATACTTATGCTGCCGGAAGCAATAAATCTTCCTTCACGTGATGGCTTCAGTTTTTTTTCCACTCAACAATCTGGATGCCGTGTTTATAAAACTAGAAGACTGTTTACACACCGTCCAAAAGTTGTTTAGCAAGAGGCTAAAGCTGCCAAATATTTTTTTCTGGAGTCATCTTGAAAACTGCCCTTTGCTTTCCCTCCAGCAGGATGACAAAGGCTTGGACAATTTTCTGCTCTTTGGTCTGCAGGGAAAATTCTTGCCTTGAGATGCTTTAGCAGTAAAAAAGATCAATGAGGATTTTTATGGAGAATGATCCTTTTGTGTTGTTTGGGAAACGGCCGATTCAAATGTGGATTTGAGAGTCAAAACTCTGGGATGGTGCACTTGAATTTTTCCTGAAGATAACTTTGTGCTGCAGAGTTGCATCCCCTCCCAGGCTCTGGCACCCAACCTGTGATGGGATGTGAACACCCAGCAGTGCTAGAGGGGCTAATCCATCACCAGCCGAGCTCTAGCAGCGATGGAGGGAGCAAAGGGCTGTTGCAGGTGAATTACCAAGAAAGAGAAAATTCCACGTCGACCAGCCTCTTTTGGGGAGTGCTTTGCTAGGTCCCAGACCTCCTGGAGGAGCCACCCCCTCCACACCATTTCTGTGGCAAGGGAGAAGCCAGCGCAGTGCCTGGTCAGAGCCCAGGAGCCACGAGTCAGTTTGACTCACGCTCCTGATGGTTTCCAAATGTTTCCCAGCATCCAGCTGTGACGTGAAGTTGAATGTTTTGGAGGGGCTTACCCCATCCATCCCTGCCACAGCCCAGCTCCAAGTGCATGGGGCTTTGGGATGAGGGGTCATCAGTCATTCTGGGAGTTTCTCGAGTCCATTTTACACACGCCAGTGTCACTGGAAGAAGCACCTGGGCTATCTGCTCTCTGGTTTCTCCTTGGGATTAATACCCGCTTGGTGGAGCTACCCTGGGGTGATGGATGTGCCCCTGTGAGCACCAGGCTGAGGTGGCTTCTGGGGACAATGTGGGGCCCTGAGGACACACGGCAAGGACACAAGGCAAGCTCACTGGCCCATTTCACACAGTGGGCACTGCCTTCCCAGCCATTACTGCCCATTCCTAGTTTGAAGGCGGGTTCAAAAGGTGAAAGGTTTCACAGCTCACAAGCACCAACACCCCAGCCCTGGGTGCCCCAGGCTCCATTCCGCTCCCTGACTCCATCCACTGCTCCAGAACCACGAGTTCAGCACCTGACACCAAGTTGCTGTTATTTGGCAGCCTCAGCCCCACCAAATCTCAGCGCCACAGGAAGAGCGATGCCAGCCCAGGTACCTTTACCAATGTTCACAATAAACTGCCAGCCAAGCTCACAGTGCCTTTTGTTTAGAGGAGGAACAAAATAACCTCTGTCCACAGCTATTCAGGCTGAGTAGGAGGAGCTGAACTCAGGGGGTTGTTTATCAGAAACAAACTGATGCAAATCCTATTTGTGTAAAGCTGCTTAAACCCCCTTGTTTGGAGTCTTTTCCTTTTGCCTGGTGCAGGGGTTGGGCACGTTTGCTGGTAAGGGTTGGGGAAAAGCAAGTTTAGAGCCTGGGTTTGCCATCAGCCTCGGCACCTGAGCGTTGCATTTCAAGCAGGCTAGAAATCTGCAGCTCTCCAGGTTTAAAATAATCAATAAATAATAATTTCTAGGCTCTGTTACCTGCTGCCCAATGGAGCCTGAAAAGGAAATAAATGCAGATGGGAGGGGGAGGGCAACAAATAAATCCTCATAATTTCATCTCCTTTTAGGATGGTGAATGTTCATTGACTGGATGCGTCCTTGGCGAGCTGTGCTGTCATTGTGGGCTTTATCTAGGGCGAAGGAATTCAGGGCATTCAAAAGAGCAGAAAATTTGGGCTTAAACTCTCAGTTCTGAGAGGCAAACTCCACCGTGCACAGCACAACAGCTAGTCTTAGTTTAATTGCAAAATTGTTTTACCCACCTCATTTTAACTTTGTTAAAGCTGAAAAGAATTATCTTCTATTTAGAGGACAGAGTAGCATGGGGTGTTTTTCCAAGCAAGAGCAAGACTCCCAAGCATGGGCTGCACCAAGATCTGGACCTTCCTAAAGCCAAAAGTGATGCTGTGATGCATCTCAGGCATCTTCTCTAGTCCTAAAACTGAAAAGATTCTTCTTTTGAGAAGGAATAAGTGAAGTAAATTGTGTTTGCAGTCCAAATATCTTAAACATGGAGTAAAACTGACCTAAATTCAAGACTTACTGTCCGCAGAGGGGCTTACACCACAGATTTCTTTCCAATCCAGAGTAAAAAAAAAGTTGGTATTTCAAAAATAATAATTATAAATCCAAGCTGTCATTCACTTGTGCAAGGAAATTGTTCTGATTTTGGAAACACTCATTTTCTTACCAGTTTACTGTGATGAAGTGACTCGAAGCAAGGCAGCTGGCATCACTGTTACACCGTGTTTCTCTTTAATAATGCATGAGTTTTTAATTTACTCCTGTCTTTGTCCTCTCCTGGGGAGGATCTTGACCTGGCTGGGCTCCAGGGATGAACCCAGGATGATGCCTCTTTCCAAGCTGACCTGACAAGGTACCTGCCCGGCTATGTGGGGTAGACCTTGCTGGGAAACCTCATCCATGGGATAAAATAGGCAATAAAAGAAAAATAACTCACATCATGAAACCCACCAGCAGCAAGATTCAATTTCATTTCACTGAAATAACGTTTTGGGGTCATTTCAGCAAAACATGGTAGTGCAAGTCAGGCTGACCTGCTCCAGAGCGATGTGCTCGCTCGGCACTCCCCTGGCAGGAAACACCCCCGTGTTTGACAGGGAATTTGCCGAGCAATCCCCAGTGCTCGTGGGGATGCAGCTCCCCACCCCCTCCCAGCACAGCGGGAGAGCAGAGCAGCCGAGGGCTTTGGGAAACCAAGGCTGGTTTTAGATTATATCTAAAGGATTTATTCAGGCATTAAAATCCTGACGCTCCCTTGGTCCGGTCCCCGAGCACATCCCCAGGTAAGCAGCGTTAATTCCTGGCCAAGCTGCCCAAGACCCCCCAGCAGCACAGCAGTGGGTACAGATCAGATTTTAACCTTGCTGATGAATGTTCCCCTTTTTCCTCTGGTCACCTCCGAAGGGTCAGAAGAGTTGATGGAACTGAGGATTTTCCCTCTTCCAACTTGGCAGAAAAACCCAGGTGCTCAGCCACTGGAACTTGCTCAGCTCCAGCTCGTGGGTTTGACCATGTCCAACAGCCCCACTCACTGTGAGGCAATTAATTAACCAACACTGTATGAGGACTCAGTGGTCTTTTGCATAAAATATTTGCTTCCCAGGAAGAGGGGGGAGGGGAGATGCAGCTTAAAACATTCCTTGGAATGCTTAATAATCCAGCCCAGATGGAAAATGTGTTCATAAAAGGAAGATGTTAAATACAAAACAACTGTGGGGGGATGCAGAAGGGCAGGAATGGAAAAGAAACAGCCAGGGTAGCACAACTCACAGGCTTCACACTGCAGGTGACACCCAGCCCTGGGAAAGCCAAGATCCACTCCTCCCAATTTTCTTTATTTTTTTTTTCAACGGCACAAACAGGATTATTTTTCTTATCATGACAAGCAGAGGTACACCAAGAAAAATAACAGCACAAACCATTTGGTGAAGGTAAACAGAAAGAAACCAGAGCTTTCTTAAGGAAAAAAGAAAATGGGGCTAGAAGAGGAGGGTGCCCATTGGACAGCCCTCTGACCTTTGTAGGGGGAGCATCAAAAGTTTAGGGCACTTCAGAATGAAAAGACAAGCTGTGCAGATGAGCCACGACCCAAAATTTAGAATTAAAATCTGGGGAAAAAATAGAAAGGGTGTTGAGAAGTGTGGATCTGCTTTCCCTTTACTGTAGGGCTCCTCCCGTGGCATTGCTGAGCACCTCAGCGGTGCCACATGGAAGAGGAGAGCGGACATGAAAGTACCATAGGATTAAAAGAACATTTTCAAATGCAGTCACTGGACTTAATCTCAGAGCGATTAAAAGCAATAGGCACCATCACTTAGCAAAATTAACATTGAAAACTCTCACAGAAATCAACCACCGATGGATCAGACCTTCATCCTGCCTTTGCAGGGACTCAGCACAAAGCTCAGCCTCCAAACCCCTGCCTGGTGTGGGAGCTCCTCAGCTCCTCTGCAGGGCCAACAGGCTGCCATGCCCAGAGTGACGTATTTAGGGCTCTCCATCATCAGTACAACAATAACAGAGATCACTTCACAGCTCTTCTGGTTGTTACTCAGAGCCTCTGCTATTATTACCAGAGGGGCAAGAGCAGCTGGAATGCTGAGAAACTCTTGCCCTGGGACAATCAGTTCAGACATTCAGAGATTTATTTTTTATTCTATTTCAACATAACGAACACAAATTAACCCAAAGCCACAGAAAGATTCATTAAAGAATAGACAAAGCTCATCCAAGTGCCAGATGGTAGCAGTCCTCTTCCCTGCTTAGTCTTCTCAGCCCTAATCTAGATAAAAGCCCTCGCTTCTCGAGCAAAGAGCTTAGTTTCCGCAGTAAGAAGATGAGGGTGTTAAATCTTGGAGAGCCAGGGGAGTATTGCTATTTAGAGGCAGTGATGAGACATCCCAAGACCCAACTGCTTCAGACCTCGTACTCAATGTTCCCAGTCTCACCCTTCTTTGTAAGTAAGTGGAGGTAAATCAGTAGATAACCCGGGATACCCTACACCCCCCCCTCCCCAGGAATGGAGAGCCAAAGCTCTTCAAAGTAACTACAGTTGGTTGTGACCATGGCTTAGGCCCCTGAAATAACAGTTTTGCCACCGTGTGTTTACATCTTCAGACAGTTTAGACCCAGGTTTGTATGCTATACAGGTTCCCAAATGCCAGAGCAAGCTCACCTATAAGAAAATCCCCAGGAGAAAGCCAAGCACGTGCCTCTGGATCATTCTGAAGGCTGTTTGGAAGGCATGGAGTCTGGATTTCCATATGACACTTTCAAAAGGAAAACCTGTACTTAGACACCCTACCCAGGGGCACATCTGGCATTGGAAGATGAACCCATGGATGGGCAGCAGACACACCACGTCTCCCACTGCTGTCACGTGGGAATGCCCTGGCCACAAATAGGAGGAAAACTCATGAAAGCACAGGGAGACCTTTGCTTTCAGGCACCTTCCAGTCCTTGCTCTGCTATCAAGATGCCTGTCAACGCAAGCAGCTGCATTTCTGCTGCTGAGGACTGGAGCAAAGCTGGCTCTCTGGCAGCTGCAGAGAAGTGATGAGCTGATGGACGTGGTGGGGTGGATCCCAGGGGGGCAGGAGGGAACGTTGTGGGCCTGAAGGTCTTAAAAGACACAAGAAGAAAGAGAAATCAAATCAAAGCTAAATGCTGCAACTCTCCCTCTCGCTACAACCATCAGTGTTGAAATAACACAGGAGTGGTTTGAACTCCTGCAGAGGGGGCTCTGAACATCATTTTGCATCCAAGCTGCAAGGCAGGGAGCACCAGCAGCAGGAAGCACCGAGCCCTGCCTTTCTCCCTGGCCATCCCAGGGAGGCTTGAGGATCTTGCCACCCCCATGAAATCTTTCCAAAACACCACCTCTCATTTAACAAAGTTGGATGGAGAGACACGAAACTGCCACCTACAACTGTCACAGCCTCACACCAACACTCTCCCCTGCTGGGAGGATTGACCACATCCCAACCCGAGGCTCTTTCTATCATCTCAACCATCAGGACCAAGAGGTTTTATCCCCATTTTGCAGGTGAGGACATGAAGCAAGAGGCAGACTGGAGCAGGAGGTGGTCTCCAGAAGCCAAGGGCAGGGTGTCTCTCAGGCTCACCTGAGCTCCTATCTTTGCCAGAAGAGGCGAGTTGATTATTTTTTCCTTTAAAAACCTAATGTGCAGAGGTACAGCTATGCTTCTTATTTAAGCCTGCTTTCTTTTCACGCACCCGTAGCTCTGTAAAGCATTTCCTGACCAGAAACAGCAGTCTCCAATTCTTCATGAACAGCAGTTAGTCTAACCACAATTTTTATTGTGCATCATGAATTTTAATAGAAATCCACACAAACCCCAGTCCCTCGGCACCAAGACGGGTGAGGTTCGTACAAGGTGAGAGACTCTACTGGCTTTTTGACACAGTTGCAGTTGAATGGCTGTGGTGGGTGAGGGAGACCCCAATAGAGCTACTTCCATGCATGGAGAAATCATCTTGGTCAGGTCCTGAATCACAGCAGGGTGTCCTGACCTGGGTGCTCCATCTCAACATTTGTCAAAGCTATGACAGCCCCCCCCAAAAAACCCCAAAAGAAGCCAGTGACCCTGCCCACTCCATCTGACACACAGCACTTCCCACCACATCTCCCCCTCCATCCATGCACGGGAGACAACCCCACACACCAGTGCCCCTCCCCGGTGTTAAGAGCACCCCTGAGTACACAAGGCAAAAAGCCCCAAACACAGATCCCCAAACCAACCCGAGGCCACCAGAGAGATTTCTGGCTTTGCTGAGGGGGGTTCTTCTCCATTGTGGCTTCAGTAGCAAATAAATCAATCGCTTGGCTTTCTCTTTATGTCAGCCTCAAAAATAGTAGCCTGGACTTCATTACTGGGCAGCTATGAACTTGAGCTCAAATTTAGCTCTGTCTGCTGCTGTGATGCCACAAACAACTCGAGGGGAGATCTGGATGCTGCAGTAGCTGGCGCATCAACCCAAGGTTGTATTATTCAGAGCATGCTCACACTTAGCCCTCCAGTTTTCGGGAGCTCTGCTCAGATCCCAGTTTGAGAACAGGGAAGTGCTTCTCTAAGTATTTTGACTTTGTCAGGGCGACCGTTCCAAGGGGCCATTATCTGCCCCAGCCTATTCAGCCCAGCAAAAGCAGGCAAGTCCCAGCAGTGCTGGGCTCCAACAAGCCCTAGGCACCGGGGATTCCTTCCTCCTGGCAGCCAGCTCAAACACAGCAGCTTTCAAGCTGTTCTAAGGGACACCAGGGTCCATGCTGGCCTCCAGCCGTGCCCGGCCTTTGAGAAGATGACAGCCACCTTGTATGCCAGAGGATGGGCTTCCCCCCGTGCTACAGTCACTGGTTTGTTCTATGCATGCACAGTCACGCCCAGGCGACAGCTCGGTGGAGAGAGCTTTTCTGCTGAAAAACTGCATTGTGCTGCTCTCCATCCCTTCTGCACACAAAATGCTGGGGAGACAGAAACGCCTGCACAAGGCCCACGGTGACGCCCGGCAGATCGCGGTGCTGCAGCGATGGCAAAGTGTCCTCGGGCCAGCAGCGTGCCCAGGGCAGGGGGATTTCCCCTGCTGAAGGCTTCCTATATTCCTACAAACCGGTTTATTCATGCACGATGGAGCATCGTATATAATTCTGAGCAGGTTGTGCTCCCAGAGCACCGAGGACAGAGCAGTTTACCCCCATTACTAACAGCCAGCTGGAGCCATGCGTGCTGCATCTTCCTTCAAGCAAGAGGAGAAAGAAGAGATCCCTCATCCACCACAGCCAGGAAACACAGGGCCTGGGGCTTGATTTAAAGTAGGGGAGGGGGGGAAAGCTCAAATCCCCTAAAGAACAACTAGGTGCTTGATTCCCATTGCCTTCAGCACAAAGTCAGGCACAGGAGCTGGGTCCTGGTCA
This sequence comes from Chloroceryle amazona, assembly GCA_027560015.1. Lineage (NCBI taxonomy): Eukaryota > Metazoa > Chordata > Aves > Coraciiformes > Cerylidae > Chloroceryle > Chloroceryle amazona. Next base: position 12,439 of record JANHFX010023821.1, read on the forward strand.
GGAGATACTGTCTTGCTGCCCCAGGGGGTTGAGCCACCTTGCTGGAAACACCACCTCCCTCCTCCTGATACCGCTGTGGATACTCATTCAAAGACAGAACCCCGTGCTTGTTAACCAGCACCAGACCCTGGGGGGGGGAGGTTTACGACAGTCACAATGGAGAAAGGCAAATCCTCCACAAGACCTCCTTCGATCGAGAGCAGGAACAGGCTTGGCTAATTGCTCTGACCTTTGCTCAGGAAGCCTTCCGCTCACCAGGCTGGGCTTCAACAGGGGACATCCACAAGCCCAATGTATTCCTTACAAATTTCCTGCCGTTCCCTTTCCCTGCCTGGGAGCAAGACCCAGGAAAAATAAACTAATTCCCCAGACTTTCCCCAAGCAACTGCAGATGTGGAAGGACCTGTGGGAACAGAACTGGGCTGCCTCTGCTGGACCAAACCTATTGAAGAGCTACTTCTCTGGAAGCTACTGAAGCGAGCACCAGTTTGTAGGACCAGCTTTGAGCCAGTCTAGAAGCCTTACAAAGCAGCCCTGGGAACGCTACAGGGTCCCTGTCACATAAAAGACTAGTTTCTAATTAAAGGAGTGCATCCGTGGCCTCAGGTGCTACTCAGGGGTTACCACAAGCCTACCACCAAGTGAGCACTGAGGCTGGGTACGTTTATTGAAAATACAGATGAAGACACAGAGACAAGGCAGTTTGTCAGGCAGAAGGTGTTTTGGCACAGCATGGTCATCTGGTGCGCTCGGTGACAGCCAGGGGACGTGGGGAGAGCAGGACTGGAGGAGGGGAGCAGCACAGGCACGCTCCTGGCTGGCACCCAGAGCCCCCATAAACCCAGCAGGTCTCTAGGCTGGCTGGGAATCCCTCTCCCACAGGGAGATCTCACAGCTCTCCCTTTCCCCATCGGCACCTCAGCGGGGTCTGGCACAAGAGGAGATGTCAAGGGGCATGGCCTTGACTGGAAGCTGTAGATAAAGTCAAACCCACTGAAAAAATCTCTGTCTTCACTCCGACATGAGCTCACTGCAGGAAACCTGGGCACTGGCGAGTCCAAATGAGCTCCTGAACTATAAGACCACTCGGAAACATCAGGGTAAAGGACTGGAAAGCTGCTGCTGTTCAGTTTTTCATCCCTTCCTAAATGAATCCCTGCTGGTTTAGGGAGTGCACAACATCTGACAAGGAAGCATTTCTGAGAGGAAGCAGAGAAGCAGCCTGCCTTGGCACTGCTGCTCCTTGTGCTCATACGGGAGGTGCAGCCCTGACACCCCAGCAGCCCCACCGGGGGATGTTCCCACCTCCCTCTGGGGTTGCAGACATTGGGGGAGGGCTGCAGGGTCCCCACGATGGAGCATTTCACCCAGGAAAGGGCCCTGGAAGGACCGAGCAGAGCCAGGAGTACCAGCTGCTCACCTGAGTCCCTGAAGGACTCTGAGTCTGGTCCGGGTGGGTAGGACAGCAGCATGGAGAGACGGACAGACAGACACACAGTCCCTGCCAGCCTGCGTGCCCGGAACGGGACTCAGGACCCCTTACACCCACTCTCCGGTGCTGATCTCCTGCGTAGCTCTGCCAGAGCCGATATTCCCCTTCCCGCCCTGTCCCCGCGGGATCAGAGGCGGAAACGGGTCCGTGTGTCCGACAGCCCAGAGCCTGGCAGGACAAACAGCCACCCCTCGCCCCGCTGGAGCTCCGGGTTAAGAAGCTCGGCGAAGGGAGCGGCCCCGCTGCCGCCCAGCCAAGCGGGTTCAAGGCTGAGCTCCTGCCACCATCTAGCGGTGCTGCACCGGGACAGCCCAGCCCAGTGCCCTCGCAGCATCCTCCCAGGCTCCAGCTCAACCTGCAAAGCCCCCCTTAGGGTGCACCCCACACACACTTTCCCAGCCGGCAGTTTTCAGTTTGTCTCGGTGCTATAAATTATTTGCTTGCACTAGTTCCAGACTGCAGTTTCCAGCCCGAGAGAAGCTCTTGGTGTCTCCTCATTTCTAGGCTTTCTCGGGTCACCTGCATTAGCTCTGATCTCACCGAGGCTTTCCTTAGAAATGTTCCTTTTCAAGGTGTTTGCTCCCTCCCCGAGCAGGAATGAACACAACCAGGGTTTGAGGAGGGCAAGGCACAAGATCAGGGGCACATTCAACCACCCCCTGTGCTCTGAGCTCAGTAACAAGCCCTTAACCCACTGACCATGGCATCCTAAAATCCTTTGAGCTCATTCTGAAGCCCAGTTTTGCCCCACAACAGCCAAGGCACTGCTGAAGACACCCCCCCAGCAGGCAGAGACTCACCAGGATCAGAGGAATCCAGCAGCAGAGGAACTCCAGGGCAGCCCATTCTCTTCCAAGGGGTTACTTCTATTGCACTGACCCATTTCCATCCAGAACACACATTTACTCTCTGAAATACCTTTTCAGAGTCCCCCTGAGGAGACAAGTCTCTGCACTGGAGGGGAGCAGCAGGGAATGCCGGGTGGCTACTGCCCCAGCTCAACCACAGCTCCTCACTGCCCAGCTGAGGGGCAATCAGGGGTAATGGGCATCTCCTGGGGGCTCCAGCTGAACACCAGAGCAAAACCCGGCCAGCTTGTCCTCATCACTCTGCTAAACGGTGAATCCACCCACCTGGGACCCTGCACAACAGCGCAGGGAGGAACCCGGCCGGGCTGCTCAGCAAACCCACAGCCAAAGGGAGGAGAGGCTGAGTCCAGGGGCAACAGAATTCAACTCCAGGGTGAAAATCCTGCCTGGGGTGTTGAGCCGTGGCGAGTGCTGCTGGGAGAAGACACGCACAGCCATGGCCCCACAGCACGTTCCTCCCGTCTGTGTCTGCTGGAAGATGACAGTTTTGTTCACAGAGGGTGAAAGGGGTACAAGGACATAATGGTTTACCTGCTTTTTTCAGTCACTTGCTGTTACCTGAGCTGCTCCTGGGCTTTCCCCACAGACAAAACAACTCCGTGGTGTGGTTTTTACCAAGACCACAGAGAGGATGCTGCATCCTCGCTGTAAAGCCCTCCCTTGCTAGAAGAGAGGTCATTAGCAGAAGGGATTTTTCAAAGGATAAATGGTCATGTAGTGTGTTGTGAAAAGCTTTATTCACAAACATTACCAAGGTCTGTGAAAATGCTGGTCGATGGATTATCCTGCTGTGTTGTTGCTGTAGCTAGAGTTACATCTGACGTGGTTATTTTATTTCAAGGTGTGAGAATCGTGTTGCAAGGAGGTAACAACAGAGCCAGCATGGAACCATCTCTGCTTAGGTCCCAACTGCTTAACGTCCTGTAAAGAAACACCTTCCAAAGGCAAATAGGGACTATCAGTTCTGGTAGGAAAACTTGTAAGTTAGGATGGAGCCTCCCTCGCAGCAGCAGCATGGTCAGGCAGGTGCAAGTTACTTCTATCAGTAAAGTGCGTAGCAGAGCTGGAAAAAGCTCTTTATAAAGAAGAAACTGAGACCTACAAACACAAAGGTGCCCAAGTCACACAGCATGGAATCCAGATCTTCAGAGAGCCAGTGCAGAGCGCTGCAGGACTGGGACAGGGCTCAGCACTGGTGCTAAGGAAGATCCCAGTCCAGCAAAGCTCATGCCTTGCTTCTCAGCACTGCTGCTGGTGGCTCAGCAAAGGTGTTTCCAAGCTGGGATTAACAGACACCTCAAGGTCATCTCAAAAGCTGGCAAAAGCCAACCGAAAAGAGACAGTCAGTGGATGCCACAATGGGAACTTTGTTTGTGCCGCTCCTCAGGGATCTTCCAGGAAGACAGTTGCAGGGCTTGGAAATCAAGTTTTGAAAGTCCCTGAGTTAGCCAGCTAACAGCAAAGCCACAAGAGTTTAACAGAGCAGAGGGCTCCACCTTTAGCTACAGATCATCTTCTCGCTCTGCCAGACAATTCATCCTTAGCAAGGTTTCGCTCAGCGCTGGAGGGAAAGGGCGAATTTACAACGCCCGTTTCAGCAGCTGCCACGCCAGCTTCCGAGAGCAACGTTTCTTTGAGACTCTCCCTTTTAAAAAGAAAGCTAAAGCCGTTTGCTAGCAGCAAGCTGTGCCGAGGAGACAGATGCTGCTCCTCATTTTCTGCCATTTCGTGCAATACCAAACTGTTTGGCACAAAGTGCCCGCTGGCAGAGCTGCCGCGGCCGCCGGCAGATGGGCCGGCTCATCCCAATCTGCGCAGCCTGCGAGCGCTCGCTGTAATCTGATTGCAAACACGGCGCCTGCATTTTTTCCAGATGAGCAAGCTTTACATAATTTTTCATTGCCCTTATTTTAGTTTGTTAACAAACATCATCCTTCTGAGCAAACAGTCTGATTAGTGTTATCAAATGAAGCCATTCTGCTCACCCCACCCTTCCAACACCTGGTAATAGCAGCAAAACAGCCCTTTTTTGCTCCCCCTGTTGCACCACCTGCTTAAACCACCTAGTTTTAAGCTGCTCAAGCCATCAAAAGCCAGGAGGGAGCCTTGAAAGAACCTGGCTTCAGGTGATGGCACTAAATTACAGCAAGACCTCTTATGCAAGAGGCTTAGGAAAAACCCATGCGGCAGGTCGCTTGCCTTTACTTTAGAACAAAATTAATTCAATCACATCATTGCTGTGCCAAGGTCTTTTTCCCCCGATGGGAACTCACGTAGAACCTCCTCTAAGTTTAATCAAGTGTAACTCTATGCAGGAAAAGCTATGGAAACAAGATTTTCTTCAAGGAAGCTGCACTTCTATAAAACTCATCAAACAAAGCTGTGCACTTGCCAAACAGTGGCCGTCGGAGTTATGAAAGGGAGGTTGTTTAAGAGAAAAACAAGTGAATACGTGTCCAGCTGCCCTTCTCCTCCTCTTTGCTGGCTGGGACAGAACTAGGTGGAGACCAAAGGCAACTGCTTTGCTGCGGGATGGACACGCACTCGAAGCTGAGCCCACGCTAACACAGGCCATCCCTGCTCATTCAGGGCAGGCACTTCAGAACTAGCCAGGTTTCCTAGAGCTGTACCAAAGGGATGTGTAAAAAATAGTCTATTAAAATATTTTTCCCTACTGGTTCTCAAGAGCACTTCTCCCCAGTGAAAATTCTAATACAATGTCAGAGATTTGATTTAAAAAATGCTCCAGTTCACCACCAGATTGAACAGGCACCACTCAGGCTGAAGCGTTTCCAGAGAAGACAGGCTGGCCCCCTTGCACTTGTCAAATAAAGTGTGCCTGGCTTCTAACAAGCTTCCAAGAGCAAAACCAAGTATGTTCTTCCTACTGTCTCAAGCACTGAAAACATGCAGGTGCAACTTGTCCCAGTCTGCTGCACAACAAGAGGACTGGAATTTAACAAGTTACGTTACCTTCATTTCAACGGCCACCCATCTACATCCTCCAACCATCTCCAGCCACCTGTGGGGCACTTAGAGACTCACTCAGCATCTGGTCTGGTTCAGCTGAGTAAGTTGCACAGCACTTGGGGGGAGGAGGCGGCGAAGGCACGATCATCATCACCATCACAGAACAGCTACAGGAGATGGGTCTAGGTCACAAATTCTGCACTTCCCCTGATGGGCACCAGCTACGTTCCCCACACCATAATAAAGACAGACAGTCTACATAAGGTGTGCTCTGCATCACAGGTCCACAAAGGCTCTGAAGTTCTACTCTATTGTGGACTTTCTCTACTGAATTTTCTCCAGTGGCCCATGTAACAGGTGATTCATGAACCCTCCGGAGCGACCGGGCAGTAGAAATAAAGACAATAGAATAAACTTCATTGGTTTTATTCCGCAAAGCAATATGCACATCTTACAAACACAAAATTAATCTAGGAGAGAAATGTCATTTCCAAATCAGCTATTAACCATCATGCAACAAGACAAGTGAAATGTAAGAACAAAACAAAACACAAAAGCCATCGTAACCCTACAATCACCTGCAGAGGGTTGAAAACCAAGGCTCAGATTTTCTATGTAATGCCAAAGAAAAATGCAAAAGAAAATGGCAGCTTTCTAAGAACAAGAAAACACGTACAAATAGAATCAAAACTGATTCAAGTCATAGTTAAAAAGAAAAAGAAAACAAAAAAAGGAAAGATCAATATGATCTGAACTTTAATATTAAGTTTTTACTCTTCTGTTTGGCTGCATTTAACTTTTGTACACCGCGCCTAGGAACCATCCAACACTCCTCAGTGTTACAGCATTCCAACCTGCCCACCACCCTTACCTCTCCGCTGCAATACAGGGCTGCAAAGGGAGAAACTAAGGCCAAAAAAATACAACTCTTTAACATTTCCCTCTTGTGTTCGTGGGTTGCAGTCTTAGTACTTCAGGGTACTTCAATACAGTGGGTAATAAGTTGCAAAGCAGGCTCCTTTAACTACCAAACAGCAAAACCAGATTTAAAAACAACCAACCAACCCCAAACTTCTGTTTTCCCCACCAAGTCAAATTCCAGTTTGGACATTTGGAGTTTGATTTTTGTTTTGCTGAAACAAAAGGACTCATCTTTGCCTTTTTAAAGGAGTCGAGGTACGTTGGGTGATTTTTCTACGTACTCCCAGAATTTGCAAGGCCACCCCAATCCATTTCCTATTCCTGCCTCTGGTCCCCAGATCAAGCCACCCTCGGGGGCAATTCTAGAAGTCAGTGTTAATGCAGAAGGCTGGGAACGTGTGAATTAGGAACAGCTCAGACAGTTTCCATGAGAAGCTGTCTGTCCATTTTGATTTCACTGACTCACTTCAGTGAAGCACTCAGCCCACAGCAGCATCAGGAGAAAACTGGAAGCTTCATTTTATCCTTAGACTTCAAACTCGGCCATCTCGAAAGCTTTGCCTTCACATCCCCAGACGAAAACGCGCGTTAGTTAATACCACTTAAAAGTAACTGAAATTCTAGAAAGGAAACACGTTCTGAAGATAAGTGTGACTATTTTGCTTGAAACGCTCTGAAGATTCGTGAACTTACTGAAGTCCCACACATAGAGACCAGTAGGGTGCCAGTTAGCAGTTTCTGTAGGTAATAAACGAAGACTCTTACGCCAGCATCACTGAGACTGTGAGATATTGACTTGGGTTTCTTCTTTTGTGTGGTTTAAAGCAAGAGAAGGGGTAAAAAAAAACCAACTTATTTGTTACATAGGCTGACCTGTGGTTATACTACCTGACAAGAAAGCTGAAAGACAAGATGAAAGGTCAATTAAGGCAACCAGTGAGATTTTAAAAGCAGTGGTGGAAACGTCTGCAGGAAAACCCTGGCTCCTGAAAATTAAGGAGGCTACTCAGTAAGAAGCCAGAAAGAAACTGCAAAAGCTAGAATGGGAAAGAGAAAAATGCACAGAATAAAACCTCTGATTTAAGAGAACACAGAGAACGGTGCGTGTTTTACTGTGTGGTTTCTTTGACCTTAATCACAACAGCCCTGGTCCTCTCCTTGGCATCTCCCCTGAGCAGACAGCACTGAATGGAAAGGGGACAGTGCTAAGAGAAGTGTCATTTCCAGCTGCCCTTCAGAGGTGGATGGAGAGTCCCAAAGTGAAGCTCTGTACCAGACTATGGGATTTGTTTTCCCTTCATTATTTGCACTTGCCCAAGGCTGTTCCGAGTCCCAACAGACTGTTAATACATCTTTTTAGAGTTTCATTTCCTAGAGAAAAAAAATAAAACAAAAACCAAACCAAACAACAACTTTATAGAAAGCTGCTCTGCAGCAGAGACGCACAATCTCGGTTTGAGGGCTGCGGGTGGGAGGCCAAGTGGAAAGGCTTTCCACATAGTCTCTATGCTGACTGATCCTCTGGCATTCAGCAAGCTGAATGAAAACCAACCAACCAAACTCAAACCGCCATCAAAATCAAACTCAGCACTTTTCAATAAGAAATATTTTTAAATGGGACTTCACTTCTTCATTTTTTTACTATGAATAAAAGCACAAGTTTGTCCTAAATACAGCACTATTAAAATGTGAATATGTATCTTCTTCTTCAAAAGAAAAAAAAAAAACAAAACAAACACCCTAAAATGTTGATATCTTTTCTTGCAAGCAAGGAGCAAATGGAAGAAAGTATTAGGCCACACAAATACACATTTAAATCATGTAGTAGTTTGGTGGCTTTGGAAATGCAGTATTATATCAAAGGTGCATACTGTTTCAAACACACTGTACATATCGTTGGGCAAAAAAACAAAGATCTGTTGGTTTGTTTGAGACACTTGCAAAGGCATCTTAACCTGCCCAGATGCAGCTAGACAAAAATATCTTGCTCTGACTCTATGTAGCCATATCACTAAACATATCTACACCAACATTCGGCTATGTCCACAGGTAACGACTGAAAGTTTCCGGCCGCACTATGATGCGGAACAAGTGCATCATCTGACTTACTCTGAATATACCTTTATAAATATGTACAAATCAATTACAGGCACTTGAAATGTCTTTGGTTGGAATAAACCAACATTGCAAGATAATGTATTCACAGAGTGTTAACACCCATTCTGGGTTCAGCAGGCAATGATTACGGTTCTCAGTCATTCTCAGTCAAAGGAGAGGATGGATTATGCTTCTGACAAAGCAACCTAAAGAAAAGAAAAAGAAAACATTTAATTGAAGTCAAATTCTGAATCCCATAACAGCAATATTGCTTATCTCCATGCAGCTGGCATATCTGTCCTTGCCTTTTCAAAGCACCTTGAAAAGTCTGACTTGGAAAGGAAATCAAAGTAAGTCCGAACATGTTTTGTACTTGGCATTATCAATTAAACCAAACAACCCCCGCCCCCCAAACAAACCAACCACACAACAACCAACCCCCCCAAAACAAAACCAGACAACAAAAAACCCGAAGCAAAACACAAAAACCCACCCCACCAAAAAAAAACCCCAAAACATCTTACACTACAAAAATATCATTAAGATCAAAAGATGCCAACATTAGCTTCCTACTTTCCAATTAAATACATTCACATTTAATCCTTCAAGTAAAGTGGAGGTCTCCCTGCAGTACTGAACGACTGTTTCAATAGCTTTGGTATTGTTCTAATGGAATTCTGATCAACAACCATCACGTTATCGGCCTTTACTCAGAAGTTTTCAGTCTGCTGTGATAAAAGATAAATAAAACTACTCACTGCCATCTATTCAATGCTTCATGCAAGTGACATCAGAATCACAGCTGAAGAGTTGCATTACAGCACTTACTGAGCTGCAATAATACGCTGCTGGAGGGGAGAAATCTAACTCTGAGGACCTAGGAAGCACACCTCACAATGTCTCTCTGAAAGGGGATTAAATCTACATCTCCAGAGATAAGAAAAACTAGGGTGTACTATGGAGAAAAAAAAAAAGGGGGGGAGTTTTTCTATGTTTTCTTATCAGAGTCAATATTTTATTACACAGACTCACCTTTTCAGAGCAGAATTCTGTATTACTTTGCCTCAGTTTGCTTGGTCTGCCTTTAATAACTGCATAGCAGAACATTGTAATCACCATCACAAAAAGAAAGTAACTGGTATGCATGAGGTGCAGGTTTATTAGAGAGCGATCGTCCTGCACAGAGAATTAAAACCATTTACTGACAAGAGCTGGCATTTTCTATTAAGGCAATAATTATCAGATCAGCACAGAAATTACTTCATGAATCAACTTTCGCAGCTGGCATAGTAATGAAAGTGATTCCTAAACTGGCACAAAGAGCCCAAACTTTCCTCATATTAAAAATCTGTACTAGAGAACTCTTCCCAAACACTGGCAGTGTCTTTTGTCAAATGATTTCAGAATATGAACGGGATTTATTAACAGTTGTGAGGCACGGGGCGGTTACACGACGACCATCACGCCCCGGCGCTAGAGAGCACACCCAAATCTTGCCTCAGCCCTTCCCTACCTAATAAACCAGCACCGAACAGGACTATTTTAGGATACAGAGCCCTATTTGATTAACCAGGAGCTAAGCGTTTAGTCAACATAACATGAAAAAAACACCATGGCACTTACATCTGGAACTATAACAGTTAGTTTGGGATTTAAAGCGTGATACACTTTTCCGATCGCTCCTTTGTAACACCAGAAAGGGTTATAGTCTTGTGCATACTTTGTATTAGAGTCCCTTGCTGTGGTAAAGATCTTGTACCAAAGTGTAGCATTGCTGTATGTTTCAGGAACACAATGTGGTGGCTGACTGCAGAAAAACAGAAATAATTAGCACCCCAACGGCCATTCTCCATGTTCAGTAAGGGCAGCTTTTAGAATTGAGTCAAGCTTCATCTTCTCAACAGGAGCAGAAAATACTGGTTTTATTTCAGACCATCCAAAACAACAACAAAACCCAAAGCTTAATCAGAAGGGTGTATAAAGAACATAGGATTCCTATACTAAGATTAGAATTTAAGTGCACATTGTTCCAGTAAGTCAACACCCCACATTTAATTAGAAAACCACTGGCTTTCATAAGGCTTCACAGTCACGTGAATCTATCTGCTGGTTCTCCAGGGTCCACTGTCAGGGACTGTAGAGAAGACAAAGGGAAACTATATTGTGATGAAAGGGCTGTACCTGCCGGGGTATGGCAGCAAAACGGCATTCGGCTTACGCTGATCTCTCAGTGGGGAAAAGGATAAGAACCTCAGGGTCAAGTCTTAGCTCTCACACAAGGTAGTTAAACTAAGTTATAGGGTGTCTTTCTTAAATATTCATGGATTTTTTTTGTTCATAATGAAGTTTAAAACAGAGGTTGAAAGGCAGGTAGGGACTAGAGGTCAAAAACATCCACAGAAAAATCTAGCCTTACTAAAAGACAGCAAAATCTTGAGACCCAAGACAGGGGTTTTACAGTCAGCAATAATGTTCATCAGGAAGTAACAACCTCAGAGAATCAGCTGAGGAACTAAATTCCCCAATAACCAAGCACACTTACACTGTGACAGGAAAGACATTGCTGGCTGCTGTCACAGTCATGCAGGTTGTGAACACAACCTGCTCGCAGTGGCCATGAAGAACACAGTCATCTGAATTCCAGGCAGCCGGCAGGGTGAATGTAATGTTTATCTCCTCATGGGATTCTCTGCCTTTGAGAAAGAGAGAAGGAAAGCTGATTTTTGTTCACAAAAGTATCTGAGCAACAATCACCAGGATAAGGACAGCGGGTGAGGAAGGCAGCAACCATAACCCTGGATCCGCACCTTTGAAGCCATCCAGGATCTTTACTAGCAACAAAGAGAGCACAAAGAAAGTTAAAAAAACAAGCTACAAAAACCTCAGCTGCTGGTCTTTCTAATTTCTCCTGCCCCCAGAAGAAGTGGGGTCATTAGGCTCCTTTCAGAAGCAAAAAACTCACCAGTGATAAGTAAATTCATACATGTTTGGAGAACTTGATTAGAAAGAAAAAAAAAAAAATCAAAAAAAAAAATCACAGATCTTTAGCCTTTCTCCTCCCAAAGCCTTTGTTCCACTTTTAGTTTCTCTGATGCTTACTTTTCAAATTGGAGATACTTGTGTAAACAAAAAGGTGCCAGCAGATAGTGAACTGTAGATTAAGTAGCATCCATTAACTCCACAGGGGTTATTAACTCCTCATGGATATATTCATACTGAAAATAAACTCAGGCTACTGGAAAGGGAACCTGGCATTTGACAGATCTTAAAGGAGAAACAAAACACCACCACCACAGAGTACAGCAACACGGATTTACAGCTGTGGTAAATGACTCTTCAGCGGTCTCCGAGGTTCAAGACACGTTCAGGAGTTATTACGAAATGCAACCCTGTCTAAAAGCCAAAATTCACTCGGGTTCTATTATCCATTTCCACTAATTTTTTACAGGCTCCCGTCAAAACTTCGTGGCAGGGCAGCAGCAGAGCACAGCAGCCTTTTCACACCACAGAAGTTGTAATTATCTGGTTTGTCACTGTTTGTGATACTAAAGCTTATTCATATATGCATTTTGGATAAACTACTTTTTTTTTAGATAACATGCTACTTGGTCTCTAAAATATACACATTAATGTCATTAAAGTGAGTTAAGGACTTGAAAACGGATCATGGTAGAACTGATAGTCACAGTAGAAGCTTTTGCTGCTTGGAATTTTGTTGGCTTAAAAATTACCTTCCATTGTCATTAGGTTAATCATTTAAAATGGCAAAGCCTGCAGGTTCTTTTGCCATTCTGAACGCAGGGAAAAGTTTTTCTAGCAACCAGAAGGGCTCTGTATAGGAATTTACTCACAACAAACCTCCAAACACACGTATGTGCTAAGGAAAAGATTTATCTCGCTTATAATAAGTTGCTGAATTGTTATTTATACAGTTATCATTCAAATTTATAAAGGTCAAGTCTGGCATACCTGACAGTCCGATTTGGTGCCCAAAAATTGTGGAACTCAGATGTGTGACATTGCGAGAATATCCACCAAACGGTCTGAGGGGGTCCAGTGTCAGGGTGATTGTAACAGAGATGTTTATCGGACCAGAGTCCTCGAGAGTCTGTGGAGACTGGGTGGAAGATCTCGCCTGCCCACTGGTCACGGTACTTTCTGGAGTTGTGGTATCATTGATGAGATGCTTTAAGGTTTCATTCTCAGATATACAGAAGTCCAAGTCATTAAACCTCAGGAGGAAAGTATTCCAGTCCTTAAAACAAAGGTGGAAATTGTAACCAGATTAACAAGTTACCCGCTGGCTGCCACTTCTCCAGAGCAGCGCAGCCCTCGACACACCACCCTGCCCGCAGTTCCGAGCCATTTAACAACAATTACATGGCTCACAAAGCAAGCCCAAATGCCAGCGTGGCTACCTCAGCAACGGGGCGAGGTGTTTGCGAAGTCAGACACGTTCGATCTCAGCGCAGAGGTGGAATATCCTCCTTTAAACTAGGAGAGGACTGAGTGAACTGGGTCCCCTCTCGCCACGCTCGGGATGCGAGAGGTTTCTAGCAAGGTTCTCCTCGTTACTGCACAGTACTACTGGATAAGAAGTTTCACAAATGGAACTTGAAATCAAACGAGACTATTCAAACGTTCCTGCCAACAGCCTGGTTCCTTGGGAAACTGGAGGTGAGTATAAATAAAGAGGCTCTCCCCTAAGACTGTGCACTCCCATGACAGGGTTTGGAGGGGTAAAAAATAAAGAAAAAAAAAAAACAAACCAATTCCACACCTCTGGGCACATTTTTCAGATTATTATTCCCCCTGTTTAGCTTGGGAACTTTTTGTACCTACCTCTGTCATTTCTGGTGACTTGATCTCCTTGATCTTGAAGAAGTAACCCAGGGTCAGAAAAGCTATTGCCATAGCGCTTACGCTGATCATGAAGACCACAAGCGGAGGCCGACTGCTGACGTAAACCTTCAGGTTCTCCAACAGGTTTATGTTGAACATTATTCTGATTGTTCACCTGAAAACAAAGAATATTCCAATGGAGTGACTGGGCTGTGTGTGCCAACAGGGTGGAGGTTGGTAGATCACGTAAGACAAAAGACTGACAACAACAAAATAAAATAAATAGAATCATATCCTCAAATGAGATTCAATTCCCTGACTCTGTACTGTTCATTGAACACTGAGTCAATACACCTTAAATAAAGCACAAATCAAAATATGCTCCACATCACGTCCTGCAACTGCCACCTGGGAAGAGATTTTAAGAAACGAGGACAACTCCTCTGGCAGCCAAACAGCTCTGCTCACACTAAACTTGGTCCTTTTCCCTCCCCATGCACGCAGGCAGGATACACACGGATAGACTTTAATTCCAGTAAAACCTGAATTAATCAAATCACACTGTGGACAGAGTTGCAATGCAGCCCAATAGATCAGACTTCAAACATCCTTGCATAATCTTTCAAAACTGAGGCTGAAGCCCCCGTTACAGCATCCTTAGCCCAAAACACCTCTACCTTCAAAATGGGATCTGGGAAACAGCCTAGGCCATTTTAGGCTTCTGCACCAAGAATCCTGTGGTCAGAAACACCTAACAATGGCATTAGGTGGAGGCTGGAAGGCTCCTTTCTCTATTTGATTTGTGCAGGATCTAGAAAACTTTTGCTAGAGCCTGTAAACAAAGGGAGGGCCTTTCACATACTGAGGAAAGGTACTGAGTCTTTTGTTGTTCAAAATACAGTATTTTGTCTGATTGCCCTTCTGAATTTTCATTTGCAGAGCAGAGACCCACACTATGTTTATTGTATTCACTTCCCCACCTCCACTCACAAGGAAAAGCAAACAGCTCTGTGTTAAAAGGCAGCTTTGTTGCACCTACTTCAGAAGCTCTTCAAGGAAGGAACTTCAAGCAAACCTCTTATCTTTGTCTTACCTACAATCCCAGTTGAAAAGGTTTTAACCCCAAATAAACCAGAAGGGCAGTAACTGTTCATCGCTACTACACGTTGCTTATCCCCGGAATTCATAGGAAAAGGCAAACTTCCACATTAGCATTTAAAGAATTCAGCAGTGCAATGGTTAATGCGTGAGCACTCATGCAGATCTGATAGCATTTAATTAAGTCAGGGACTCTGATCCCTGCAGGTCTGGGTGACTGTCACTGACTCCTATGAGAAGCACGTCTCATTTCCAAGCCGGATGCAGCAGGGCTGAGGAGTGCGAGTCTGAGGATGAAAGAGGGACAGGTTTTGAGAGAGAGGACAAGGGAAAGAGAGAGCAATCTTTGATCTGATCTACCGAGGTAAAAGCAAGCAAGAGAAGGGAAAAGGACAAGCTTTCAACAAAGTCTTCCTCAGATCCCAGAATGTACAATGATTATAACTTCCTTATGTATTCTCAGGGTTTTATTGGCAGAAATGTTTCCGCTACTCTTAGCAGAAGGAACATTGGCAATATCTGCAAACCTGCCCCGGGGAGGGGAAAATTCCACCCTGCGAGCAGAGAGCTGAGCTCCTGGGCCATGGCACAACACAGAGCCGCACACGCTGACTTTCCCTTCTCCTCCCCACACACCTCCCTGCCCTCCTAGGTGAAATCTGCTGGAACAGCACTCGCTCCAGAGCACAAGATCACACCCTGGGTTTACTGTTTTGCACCATCAACCAATTTTCATCCACTCTGCACAGACCAGGAAAGACAGGAACTTTTTCCTCAGCAAGACTAAGTGGGTGCTGCAAAAATCTCTCCTCAAAAACCCAGTGTGTCTGGGAGTGAGCAGCACAGTGCAGGGAAACAATGGAGAGGAGGAGAGAGGAAAGAAAAAGCGATGATGACAAACTGTGCACCTTACCAGAACTATCTTTGTCCAAGACCAGGTGTGCTATGGCCTGTGGAGACCAGTGGAGGTGTCAGAAGGCAGGAGTGAGAGGGAAAGGGAGAGCTGGTGCTGGGGAAGGATCACGCTGGGTATGATCCACACTTGTCTACAGTCTGCCTCCTATCTTGTCACTGGCAGCAAATTTCTCTGAGCCCTAGTGAAAAATCCCCAGTGCTCCATCTAGAAACACTGGAGGCACATGTTGAGATGGAAAAAGATCAAAAGATAAACCAAAAGCAGAGTTGTATTCAGTGTTCCCTTCTGAATTTCTTTTTGAAAATAACACCACAGATGCAGGCTTTATTGCAGCATTTAATCAAAGCTGAATGTCACCCACAGCACATGCAGCACTGTGACTCCTTTCTAAAGGGGTTTCCAGCAGCTCCATTAGCGTGTACGTTCACCACAGGGTCTAAAATCAGCCATAAAACTGGATGCGCTGAAAAGCCTACAAATAAAAATATTTGGGCTAATATTTTTTATGTAAGAGATCACCAGCTTTGAAATGCTGGTTGCTTAATATGCTTCCATAACTCAAAGGCTTTGAAAGCAATTAGAAAATGCTATAAGCTGTAATTTCCAAACCATAATATGCCTTTTGAGCATTTGTGAGAGAAAAGGGAACAACTGTGGATTTCAGTGCTAGAGCTGACATGAAGATAGGAATTGGGCACTGACAAGAGCAAACCAGAACTAAGGTTTCCACACTGCTGCCTGGAGAACTACCCTTCTTTAAAGAAATAAAGGTCGTAAATAACATTAATTATCAAAGAACTTGGGAAACAAATCAGTGCATGTAAATCAAAATGTATGTTCCCACTAGAATTTCGGGGTTCAGTTAATGGTCAGCACACTTAAAACTCCCCCTTTCTGTCAGGACTTGTTAGAAACACAACACAAATGTTACTCTTCTACCAGCTCCAGTTGTAACTAACATCTTCCTCTGTGTAAAGGAATAAGCTAAAGATGATCATTTAAGCTGCTTTTTTTTCCTCCTTTTTTTTTTTTTTCCAGAGAAGAGAAGAGAAGAGAAGAGAAGAGAAGAGAAGAGAAGAGAAGAGAAGAGAAGAGAAGGGAAGAGAAGAGAAG
>JANHFX010023822.1:0-22997 GCA_027560015.1 Chloroceryle amazona
AAGCATGCACAGTGCCAGGGTTTGCTTTGATACTCTTTTTTTTTTTTTAAATTTATTTTTATTTTTTCTTTTATTTTGTTTTCCTTTTCTCTGCTGCTCATTCAGACCTCTATAAACTGGCTCAATTAGCACTTCTCTGCTGTACCTGGAAGGTAGGGAAGAGGCAGGAGCAGCTGTCAGGACCCCATATCTAAGCGTGCATTGGATGAAGGACAGGTGCCGGCAAGGCTGCTTGACAGCTAAAACTCCCCAGAAAGGCAACTGCTGCCCTGGTGAGGAGGCCGTCAGGATGGTGAAGGGGAGAGCCCATTCATGGAGAGCCCACAGCATCTACGTTGTGAGCACACCCCGGAGGGGCCACCCGTTGCCCAGCTGCAGGTCCCACATGTCTTCCTCCCCCACACAGCTGTGAGCAGCTGTCCCTCGACCGGGGCTGCCTGCCATCGCCAGCCGTCCCTCGAGCTGCAGGCAGCCCGCTTCGTAAACCCTGCCAGACTGAGCCTCCCCTTAGGCTGCTCGCCGCCATTTTCCTGCGCCTCTCAGGCCGCCATCTTCCTTGGGGCCTCAGGGAGGCCGGGCAGTCAATTTGTTATGCGAATCTGCCATCTGCTGGTGAACACTAGAATATGTTGACACCAAAATATGTTCTTTATACTTACACTCATTAATTCAGTATTTTGTAGTACACAGTTCCTGAAGAAGATTTTGTTTATTTCTTAGTGGTGTGTTCCGGTTATTTGTAAATATAGCAATGCATCAGTTTCTTTATCCACTTTTACACCAGTGCAATAGAACTGCATAAAATTTACTTCATGACATTTTTAATGAAATAATTTTTATCTGACAATCTGCAATAGCTTAGTTGGTGCTTTTCTTACTACCTGCCATGTATAGATTTTAATTCCTTCCACTCTTCCCAATGAGTAAATCAAAAGTGTCAAGGGTCTAGAATAAGGTGTTCAAATCTTAAACACATCAGTGAGAGCTGAAAGTATGCTGTTGTTTCAGAATATCCTATACCTTTTGCATGTCATTCCCCATTGTGCCAGTTATTACTGAAAAATAAAATGGCAAGACAGAAAGTGAAGTTTTAATTGATAGAAAATCAGGGAATGCCAAGAAAGCCAGTGGACTTCCATTGCCTAGACCAAAAGACTAAACATCCAAGTCTTCTAGTTTGCAAGTGCTCAAGATATGCAGAATTCCAGTGTGATTCAGCACAAGCAAGTGGCTTGCTCACCAAGGACTGAGCTATGGCTTTCACCATCTCTCCTTAGCCTGTACTGTGAGCTCTAGCAAGTCACTGAACAATTCCATGCCTTAATTTCCCATCTTTTATCACAGACCCTAAAAACTGCCAAATTGTATTAAGCATTGTCCTTTAAAACAGGTTAGACTATTTCGAATTGTAACATAGAATGGATTAAGTTGGAAGGGACCTTAAATATCATCTAGTTCCAACCCCATACCATGGGCAGGGACATGTCCCACTAGACCATGTTGCTCAAATCCCATCGAGCCTGGTCTTAAACACCTCAAGGGACAGGGCATCTACAACCTCCCTGGGCAACCCGTTCCAGTGTCTCACCACACTCATAGTGAAAAACTGTCCTAATTTCTAATCTGAATCTATCCTCTTCCTGTTTAAAGCTGTTACCCCTCATACTAGTACTAGAAGCCCTTGTAAAAAGTCCCTCCCTAGCTTTCTTATATGCCCCCTTCCGATATTGGAAGACCACAGTGAAGTGTCCCTGGAGCCTTCTCTTCTCCAGATTGAACAACCCTGTCTCTGTCAGCCTGTCTTCATAGGATAGGTGTTCTAGCCCTCTGCTCATCCTTGTAGCCCTCCACTGGACCCACTCTCACAAGTCCATGTTCTTCATATGTTGAGGGCTCCAGACCTGGACACAGTTTTCCAGGTGGGATCCCATGAAAGTGGAGTAGAGAGGCAGAATCACCTCCCTTGACCTGCAGGCCATGCTTCTTTTGATGCAGCTCAGGATACAGTTGGGGCTTTCTGGACTACAGTCGCAACTTGCTGGCTCATGTTGAGTTAACAATCAGCACCCTCAAGTCTTTCTCCTCAGGTCTGCTCTCTGTCCATACTCTGCCCAGTCTGTATTTGTGCCTGGAGTTGCAGGATCTTGCACTTGGTCTTGTTGAAATTCATGAGGTTGTCATGGGCCCACCTCTCAAGCCTAGTTGAAAGCTGGAACACCTAAGTTAAAACCATTATTTGGATCCTAGAAGCTGAAAATTGTGTTCAGAATCTCTGAACATTTGAGCTCAGTTTTAGGAAAGAGGCCAAGAGATTATACTTGATACTGAATTCTATTTAATGTCAGCTTGCAACCAAATCCATCACAGAAAATTGATTCAGATATATCTGTTAAAATGTTGCCAGAGTTCCCTCCTGTGACATATTAATCATACACAGTCACTATCATCTTTCTTTACAGTTCTGTCTTTACAGATCAGGTAGAAACTTGCATTGCTCTTTTGCTGTTGTGTCTAAGTGTCCCTGGTGTGAATCTGGATCTTTTTCTTCCATTCTAAAATCCTTTTGTAAGAATACAAGGTGCAGGCAGAGCCAGAGATTTGTAACACAGGTGAAAAATCTGTATGTAGTATGTGACTAGAATTTCTTTTACCCATAAGAAAACACAATTTACATGGCATTGCTTTTAAAGCACAAATGAAACAAGGTGCTTGCTTGCTTCTGGCATTTCAGTCTGAGAGCTGAGACTTCTCTTGTTTCAACAATTGTCTATTTTCACTATTTCTTATAGATCTCAGACAAGCCAATTATTTCAGCATAGTGTAAAGAAAAATGGAGACTGCATTCACTACAAAAGCAGCAAAAAATATTGATGACAGTTCTCATGTAAGACAGGGAAGAAGCCCTCAATGGCAAGTCCAGATGCGCTTGTCTCTTGTCATTGTTCAATTTACATATGTCTAGTGAGGAGTAAATTCATACCTCACAACTCTGAATGTCACTTGCCCATTCCTCCCTAGCAGCTGAGACTCATTCTTCGTTTAATGTCTTTTTGTCCCTTTCAGCTGAATCAGAACAAACTGGTTATTGACACCCTTAATCAGGGAGGGTGAGTAAGCCGTGCACCTCTACCTCCTGCCTTGCTTGCCTGTCCAGTGCCATTCTGCACGAATTCTCACTGCCACCTCACAGTTGCACGAAATCAAAGGACCACCTTGCAGTCTCTGCTGTGCCAGTGGCCAGCATTCAGCAAATCATTTACCTCTCAGCTAGTTTCATCTAACAAGCATGCTTTCCACTCAAGAAAAAGGGGACACCATAATAGAGCAGTTGGAATATGTCTGCATCCATCCCATCAAGGTCACTTTCAGCCCAGAAATCCAGTGAAAGACATTTGTTCAAAACGGAGGTACAAGCACTTCCTCACTGTATGATGCCAGTTACTTTGCTGTGATGAATACTCCTTGGTCTTCTCCTTGCTCTTTAACCACAAACATTTTTGCTATTTAAATTCTTCTAGAATGCGTATAGCTTGTAGGACTCCACTCAGCCCTACTGGTTATATAAGTCCAGGCAACTCTGAAATAAATTATCTTTTCCTCTTTCTTCTTCTCAGGCTTTAACATTTATACCCCAAAACTTTTACTTGGGCATACATACCATACCTTGTTAATCCAGGTTTGTTTTTTTTTTCTGGAAGTGAAAGTAATCTCATACTTCTTTTAAGAAAGAATAGAATTCTCTTTGTGGAACCAGAAAGGTCAGGTTTTAAATATATCCTAGTCATAATACCTAGAGATGTAGCTTTTTCACAAAAGCTCACTAACTCACTTTTTTTTTAAGCAGAACAAGGTGTAAGTTGGTTTAAGAACCAAACAAGTGCTGGGTATTTATCAAACCACTGGTACCTCAGAGGGAACTAAAATAACCACTGAGTTATTTAAGAGAATGATCCACTTGTGTTTAACCAAAGTCTCACAAGTAATCTTCTCTTCGTCATTATGCTAGCCATAGCTCCCCAATGGGATTTCATTTGATATCTCTTACATAATTAGAGCACACTTTCAGGGGAGAATTTGACCCTGAGGGAGGCAGGAGGACTGGAGAGACTTGCTATTAGTCATGTGGTAAAAAAGTCTTTTCATAAACCCTGCATGAAGCATGGATAATGCCTTGAAATACGTCCTAGCTAGTATCAGAAATAGCCAAGCCAGAGATGAAAAGCATCCTTTTGCTCAAAAGTAAAGGGAAAAAAAATCCTGAAGATATTCTATAATAGTCTTCATGAGTCACTCCAATGTGCTAATGAGTTCTTCACAAGCCACCATTTAAAATGGCATCCCTTTCTTGCCAACACAGAAGCACATCCATTCCCTGGACATTCAGGTCCTCATGCACCCTTTCTCTCCTTAAATGTGGAATATAGAAGCATAGAATCATAGAATGTTTTACTAACATCAGGCTCATGTCAGGGGCTGCAGTAATCAGTCCTTACAGCCTAGGTGTTTATTTGCAAAAAGAAATATTGGTTGGAAATATTGGTTTTGCCAATACATCATATCTAGTTTCCCTACCCTTTCTGTAGGTAGCCTGTCTCTTTACTCCTCTGTTGTCTGACAGTGGTAGGAGATTTGTCCTACTTCATGCTTGGAAGGCTAATGATTTTGTGTATCATTCTTCCAAATGAATTACTTGGGTCTCTAAACTTTCGATCAAGTATGGAGCTGCTTATCCAGCTTCCATTGGGTATAAAGAAGACACTAATAAGGTAGATTTTGTCTTCCCACTGAAGTACAGAGAATAAAATAAATACAGGTTAAAAGTCATCTCCTAATAATGGAATACACTTGGAGCATGAGGAGAGGCCATGCCTAGTTTTTTATGACTAGGAAAGAGTGATATTATGAACTAATGCAACAATTGGTAGTAGTCAAGCATTAACAAAAAACTATCATTATTAGGAACTAAAGTGTCCACATAAATATAAAAATTTCTAAACCCACAGGCAGTCTGAAGCAGATATTTTGAAGTAGGAGCGTGCCTGGAAATCAATTTAAATCAGTGATAATACTGTTCACTTAAAATTACTATAGAAACTGTAGAAAATCCCAAGATAGTGACAACGTCTGTGCTTGAAGTTAACTATGCATAGAATTCTGTCCTGATAATTACCTACTTCCTATAAAAACAATTTATTGGAAAGGATTTAATTGTGAAGTGTAAGTCCTTTACAATGACCCATACTTTCAATTAGAAAAAATTTAGCTAAAGGTGCTGTAGAAATGTCTCTCTACAAGGTTTTAAGCAAAGTGTTAACATTTTAAATTCTGGGTAGAATTTTTCTTCAGTGCGTATTTAGTTCTGAACTTGTTTTTCCTTTTTTTTTTTTTACTGCAGCATTACAGCTGAGGTGTCTTCATCAGTTAGCAGGTCTGCAGTGTCTGAAGAGAACAATCATGGCAAGCAAACAGGGTCAGCCAAAGGTAGAGATCAACAAATGTGTCCAAGGTGATCAGATGAGTCTGAGGTCAAGCCAGGAAATCAAATGCATCTGTCAGGGTCAGGATTTAGATAACAGCATGCTTGGCCAGATGCGGCTATAGATGCAATGTAGCTCTGACAGAAAACAAATGAGCACAGCCTAAAAGCAGCTCGTAGAAAAAGATGGAGAGCCCCTGGAAAGGCTTCTCAGTCATGTCTTCAAGTCTGGAGACCTTCATCAGTGTGGGCCCTGAGACCATGCAACGTAGATTCCAAGGGGAAAGAGCCCTGTGTCAGGATCATCAGTGTTTCTGTTTATTCTCACTGTACACTTACTTCCACAAAAAGTAGGAAAAGCAATGTACCCAAAGAACCAGACAATTCTGAATGGTAGAGAAATATTTTCAGCTTCACTAGCATCTGAAAATCCTCAGCTTCTCCCACTAGACTAGTTCTGACAACTAGTCAGTTACAAAGCAGTCTAAAAATGGCATTTTGCCAAACTGGACATTTACCAAATTCACTTCACTTGTGGCATAGGTTTGAAAAGCATATTGAGACAAAGCCTCCATCAGCAGAAAGACTGGGATGTTAAACAATTTTTACTTCTTTCTGGGAATGTGATGTTTACTTACATTATGAGAGTGGTCTTGTGGTTACGATCCTGGGCTGCATTTGGGATCACTTGCCTGCATCCAAAGATCCAAGGAGAAATTGTTCATTCCTACTGTTAAATATCTGCTCTGCTTAGACTTAACACATTTTCTTTAATCACTCTGTTTGTGGATAATGTTGCTGAAACTGCAATAATCCTTCTTATCTGTGAAGAAATGTGAGAATACGTTTCTGTAAGGCATCTTGAATCATAGAAAGTGGCAGAAGCCGGAATGGTAAAGACTTCAAGCGTGTAAGAAGTATACAGAACATGCTAACTGGTTTCTGTGTAGCTAGGATAAGTACTGAGTTGAAATTTTAGCAAGACAGAAGCAGGTGGGACCATAGAGAAACCTTTCTAACAAGGAAGGGTAGTAAAGTTTTAGGCTACATCACAAAGGAAAGGATAGAGTCTCCACTACTGAAGCTCATTAAAAACAGGCTAGGCAAACATCTCTCTAGCCTGACATTTGCAGAAAAGATCATGATTTGAAGAAAGGAACTAGTTTAGACCTCTGTTTCATTCTGGGGCTGGTCCAAATATTTGATCCAAAAGTGTAAAATGTTCCTTCAGTTACAAGAGTCTGAGACCCCCCTATCTCAGCCATCTATCAGTGTCTCTTAGGAATTCCTGGTCATGTGAGACCTGAGAAATGTGGAAGCAGTTGTGGCTCAAGGGGGGTGTCTTTTGGTAGGGAGCGGAGAAAGGGTGTGTACCATGTCAATAAATGTGCAGCGCTAATGTGCATAAAAATATGGGCAGAGCATCATTCCTAATTCTGAAAATGGAAATGAGCCATGCAGTAAGAAGTGAGGAGGGGAAAAAAAACATTAAGGCAAAATGCAGATTTCCACTGAATGCCACTAGAGTGACCAGTGGATCATAGGAGCACGATTCAGGTAAGAACAGAAATGTCCTTCAGCTGCCGTCTGTCACTGACACTCAGATCATCTTAAGAGCAGCCAAATTTGCTGTTCTTAAGCACTGCAGACAGCTATAACATTTCTGCTTTGTGTGGGAGGACTGAAAGATGGGAGACATTTGAGAACATCAGTGATATTCCGCTCGGTTTCATCCCAAACAGTAATCTCAAATTACTCTGTGCTGAACTGAGACCAAATCTTCTTAAGCCTCTCAGGCAGTCATCCTATCAAATTGAAATTCATTCTAACATTCTCAGACTTGCTGAATGCGCTTTGAACAACTACAGCACTGACACACTGCATTATAGTAACAGAAAACCAACGGTTTATTCAAAGAAATCCCGGGATGCAGAAATCTCTTTTTAAGTTATGTGCTTAGTCTGGAATATTCTAAAGGTTAACCTGGATCACTTTGAAAGTGAAGTTTCTATTGGCTTCTCTGAGAACAGTGAGTTCAGTTTTTCTTATCCAGTGTCTTTAGAGGCTTTCAGTCATATGTTATATCAAATTATTAACACTAACATTTTCAGCTAGAGAGGTAATAACTGTTACCTATTAGTTTTCTAGCTGTGAGTATTCTTCTTGCTAAATTTCAGATGTCATTTTTCTTTCCACCTTCTCTTTAGAAGAATAAAAATTACCAATTGCTTTACATTATGAAAATCCTGGGATGTTGCTTTTCTTCCACAACAGCTCATGTACTGATAAATCCTTCAAACAGAACAGCGCATATTCTTAAATAGAAATATTTCTTCTTCAAGTCTGTGACATATCCCAGAAGAGTTTTCATACAACCTGTAAGGAATATACATGATTCTTTTTGTTTCAAGTTTTGATGCATTTTCTGACATTTTTGAAATTAATTAAATATTTAAGCTTGTTTTTAGTGCTGTGGATTTGCCTTAAAGTGCAGCAACAGAACAAGCCTTCCTGTGATGCCCCATGAACTAGAGTGTGCCTGAATGCATCTACAAAAGCATATTTTTTTTTCAGCATTCCAGTAACTTCAGAGTCCAGTAAAGACCAACTGCCACCATATGAATACAATTTTCATTTCTGAGGTTTCTGTGAGTTGGTAAGGTATGTATAATATCATAAGCGGTAGTCAGAAAAAAACAGTTTCTTTGCTGTAGTTTTCAATTCCCCTAATTACCTTTTTAAGGAACTCTGTGATCTGTCATGCTTTCACTCTGCCTCCCAGTTGTGTTCTTTCATCTAAACTGTGTAACTGCTTTCTCTATCTGCTGCAATTGTGTTAAACTCTCATTGAAGATTAATGATCTAACATTAACCTTTCAGGTTATGTCATAATATATCATTACACTTTTTTTTCTATTTTATGATTGCCATTCTTTGTAATTCTCTCAATCTTCCAATATTTGGGAGAGTGTGTGAGAGAAATGGAGAGATACTACAAACTTGAGGGATAGTGTGTGTGCTTAGGAACTTGCTTACAGCGATGTTGCTGGCTAGGGCCTGGCGGCCGGAAGATATCGCGATGTACGGGAAGCTAGGACCCCTCTCCCTACAGCCTGATAGCCAGATTGCTACGCCCGAATTGCAACACAGCTCTTCAGCTTACAGCACTTCACTGGACCCACACCTGTTGCCTGTTCAGCACTCCCAGCAAATTGAGGGCACTAAGTACTTTTGAAACTACTATCTATACAAAAATTATTACAATGTTTAGTCTTCTAATTAAATTGCCAAGAATTCTGGAGAAAATCAGATGTTGTTTTTAATATTGCTAATCCACTCTTAGCTGAGGTCTGAGTCTCAGCATAACACATATGTGTTACTTGAGTAAGAGTTTGCACCCAGAACAGATGAGAAAAGAAAAAGGATGGGAAGAAAAAACACTGACCTAATTCAAACTAATAACGTATAATAGCACTAATACTAATATATATATATAAAAGCAGTTGATAAAAATAATAAAGAGCAGTTATAACCAGATCAGACTTTTGATTCAATTGTCAAGATCATGTCACAGTCAGCAGAAAGCTTGGAGGACCAGCACCACAGGGAGAACACACAAGAAGCTCACACTGGAAGTCCTGATTGGACACATACACTTGTTTGTGTCCATGTGG
Source organism: Chloroceryle amazona (assembly GCA_027560015.1). Classification (NCBI taxonomy): domain Eukaryota; kingdom Metazoa; phylum Chordata; class Aves; order Coraciiformes; family Cerylidae; genus Chloroceryle; species Chloroceryle amazona. Next base: position 9,151 of record JANHFX010023822.1, read on the forward strand.
AATTACAAAACAAGATCAACACCCTTTGTCTGTGGGATTTCATTATGTAGGTCAGCAAAGAACTTTCTGCAGGCTAAAAATGTGTAAACAAATGGTTATGATGACCCATTGGAGGTGTGATCACTTGCTGCACTGTGGTAATGTGGCCATGTGCCAGAGCACTGGGGATTTCTTGTGACTATCCAGTGCATCGCTCAGCTGTTGGGAAGGGGAGGGGTAGAAGGCCACCAGCTGCTGCCACCATACTCCCGGGTGAGATCCTGCGGCCTGGATGGTTCTCTGCTACCCTGCTCCTAAGTACTCCATTTGTGGCAGCTTGTGCATCAGGAGGAGTCTACCCTTAAACCAATCTGCCTGCCGGGAACCTGCCTGGCGCTGTTCTGCAGCGAAACCACTAGAGGGAAGTGTCAGGGTGCTCCGGCAGTGCCTGCTCACCGCCTCTGCCAACACCGCGTCGATCGGAAGATTTGATGGACTGTTATGATTCCAGAAAGAAAGGCACTCAGAATCTCTGACATTTAATTTTTCTTATTTATTTATTTATTTATTGCTTGTTTGTTTGTTTATTAGAGCTGGCACTATAAAATTATGATAGATAGGCTATAGGTAGATAATCTTGCATCCTTTTAGATGCTCGGAGCCCGGAGTAGTGTAGCATTGAGCAAGATGCCCACCCGTGTGCTAGATGAGAGTACTCTGTACTCTCTGTAGCTTGTGCTTCAGAACTTAAGTTTTTACTACTCATTTCACAAATGTCAACACAGTTCTGATAAATGGTATATATGGAATTCCATCATATTGAAAATTCAGATAAGCCCCGGTAGTGATATTTTGAAGTTTTCTTTGTTGACAATAATTGTCTTATTATTGTCTTAAAAATTAAGTAGTTTAAACATTTTTATTTGAACTCCAGCTTGTTACCAAGGCAAAAGCCCCCTGGAAAGTTTGAATACCAGAATGAATAAATATTTTCAAGGTTATTTGACATTTTTGTCACAGTAATATTTGTTTCTGTACATTGGTGGAAATAGCTTTCATAAAATACCTGAAAGCACAGAAAATACAGAAAGCTTACATAATTAGTAAGCTTTATTCAGCAATATTTTAACCATTGTTATAATTTTCTATACATATTGTATATTTATATTTTATTAATAAGATTATTATCAAACTATTATTTAAAATTCATGTTTTAACTGATAGCTACATTTTACATTTAGTATTACTAAAAAAATTTTGCTGTCTTTACTTTTCCTCTGTTTGGTAGTAAATGTTATTATTGAGTTAACAAATGAAATAGAAATGATGTGGCTTAAAGGACCATCTGAGCACAGCCAACGCAACAGAATTAAATCTGTAAACATAGAATTAGTTGATAAATTTCATTTCCATTAGTAGAATTTACCTTTTTTTTACAGATTGAGATCTAAGAGAAGCCAAAGAACTGTGTTATTGCACTAAGTTAATCAAGTAGCAGTAGTCAGAATTCAGTAAATCTGTGTTAGACTGAGTCTGTGTAATAAATTCACTTGTAGTAACTATGCAATGTTAAGATGTTAATGCAAATTATGTCACTGAATATAACTCACGAAGAAAAAAAGAAGCAAATATAAAGCAAAGACTATTAGATTTGAGATGACCATCTCACTAATTTCAAATCTGTGATTTCCTTTATACATAGAGACTTGTAGACCTGCATGTATTATTCACTAAGCTGTCAACCTTTTTTTTTAAAAAAAACCCCAAAATTCATATATTTAGATTGGAAAAGAATTCTCACTGGTTTTCTTTTTAAAATTTCCAGTGCTTAGATGCAGAGGTGGTAATGTGGTTCTAAAATTGCTAAGGGTAGATTGTTAAACCAGATATCACCAGCCATTTAGGATTCCCAGACCTCTCTCCAGGAATTCTGAACTTGGTGATAGACAAGTAAGTATAAAGGTAATGGATGATCTTTACAATCATGATATTAATGTCATGTGAATATTTGACAGTCCTGTTAAAAAAATAGGATCAGACTGGTGATCTTTTGGCTGCTGTACGGTCTAAGAAGTTGTAATCCCTATCTTCTGCCATGATATTCCTCATTAAGCACAAGATACCCTAAAACAAGTCACCAGTAAAACCTCTCCAAGATGTTAATATATATGTGTAGTTATTTTAAGCAGATAATTCTAGACAAAAGAAGGTAATTTTTTCCTGTTAATACTATGTAGCCAATCTGAAATACTCTAAAGGCTTCCATGTATTGAAACCTTCGCGTAAAGTGATCATAGTGAAGAACAGGAAGACAGAACACGAATTACATTTAGGATTTCACTACAGACATAAAATTCCAACCTAGAATGTTTTTACTAATTTATACAAATATATCTTTTATGAGTGAATCCAAACAGATTTTTCAAATGATCCCCTTTCAAGATGAACTGAACACACATTGCTTTTTTTTTTTCATGCAATTTTAATGCAATAGATAGTGAAGTCCAAGCATTGTGACTGAGATTCTTAATGTCACTTGGGGCTGAGAGCTAGAATTCCAGAAGAAAACCACAGGGTAACATTCTGGAAAGTTGAATCACAACTGAAGTTCCATGTTGGCACTGACTTCATCCAGCAGAAATAGTCATAGGCACATCTATGTCTTTATTGTACCATCATGGCTAGACAGAGGTCTGTTTTGTCTAGATGTGTAGCAGGACACTTCTCAGGTAGAAGTTGTCCTATACCTCCAGGGACTGAGAAATTGAAGTCATAGAGTAATGCAATTCAGGTTGGAAGGAACCTCAGGAATTCACCTTGTCTAACATGTACTCTTAGAGTTTATCTTACTTAGGTGACCTTTTCTTGCCTTAGAATTTATACACATCTCCTCCACAGCCTCTGTGTTTATTTGCACAGTACTGATTCATCTGACTAATTGTTAGGTGCTGCCCAGGTTTGACAAGGCAATGAATTAAAATCCTTCCATTGCTTTTCCAACTTTGAGCTGACAGGAGTACAGAGTTAAGTGGTCTGAGAGTAAGGCTGTCCCTTACACAAGTGATGATTTTCCAGTGAGGTTCAGCAGAGGTGCAGAGGAGTGTTTCCACCTTGCATCAAAAAGAAGTGGGGTAGGGGAGAGAAGAGAGAAGGATGAGGCAGAACAGCTTCAGCAGCTGGAGTTGCCAGGATCAGCATACCTAGCAACACTCCTTCCTAGGCAAGGGCATCTAATTCAGTAGCAACAGCATATCAGAAGCAGCCCTGACACTTGGTGAGCTGCGTGCATGTTAGGGAGCATGAGAGCTGTCAAAACACCAGCCTTGTGGCTCCAAAGCCTCCTCAGTTTATTGGTAGGTAAACTACATAGATACACTTACCAGAACTTATTCCCGTGTTCTGTGCATATGGACAGAATTGTATATGGTTTATTGCAGTAAGACAACTATTTATAACAGGAAATTGTTGAATGTTATTTCAGTAATGTAGAAAACAAGACTAATAGAAGAATATATGGGGAAAATCTGTTGCATAATTCTATTCTATTTTATTCCATGAGTACTGTGATAAGTAATTGTATAATCTGGTAGATGTTTATCCTGCAGTAATATATAGAAAAATAATAACAGATTATATGAATATAAACTATTATCTTTCACTAGAAGTGGAATAAGACTGGGGTGTGTTATTATAACATAATCTGTTCTGTTCATATATATTCTACAGTATATATTTTAATACATGTTTAATATATCTATTCTAATGTATTGTTTGTATATACTATATATACAGGTATAATGTATATACTATATATACAGGTATAATGTATATTCTGCTACTGTTGCAATTTAGTCTGTATACTATTATGATGCTGTATTCTACATGTAATAGGCTTATGCAATCCCAATATTATCTATAATTATATATGTTAACATTTATATAATTAACAGTTGTGTTAGTAAAGGTATAACAAAAATTACTCATTCAAAGAGCTTCAGTGTAAAAAATAAAGAAGCTGGGCAGTTTGGAGCAAGGGGAGTGCCATTTTAAAAGCTAACAAAAAACCTCTTTAGATCAAGTCTTTAACTGCATGTGGTCCTAGGATCACCTGCTCTTTGTAGAGAAAACCTGCAAGAGAAGGATTAGTTAAGACCCCTCATTATTTTATGCTAATTTCTGGATAGATCAAAATGATACACTATTCAAGTTTGTATACTCCTAGGAAACTGTTGGTTTTTGCTGCAGATGTTGAGAAAACAAAATATGCCAGTCTGTTTCTTCATTTGCTTTGATTTCTTTAAAAGAAAGTTTAACTTTGGAGATTGAATTAATCCTTTCCCTGTTCCTATAATGTCTTTTTTTTGGAGATTTTTCATATGTGTTTTTTTTGTTTGTGTTTTGTTTGTTTTGTTTATTTGTTTTTTGTTTTGTTTTGTGGCAGGTGATATTAGTGGAGGGGTGGCATGATTTAGATAACAAAGACTATGACTGTTGGCCTCTAGAAAAACCAGATGAGTATAACATGCTGGACTGTGGAGGTGAGTGAGTCTTAAGGCTGCTCAAGAAAGATAATTTCTTGCTTGGAGAATGGTTGAAAACCCAAAACTGAAATACTCAGAATAATATTTAACTCATGATAAATACTGTGCATGGTGGAAAGCATCTGAGTCAGTGACAACCACTCTTTCTAGAGAAATAAGTGAAAGAAAATGACCAAAAGATACTTAAAGCAACTATTTGTCCAATATTCACTGATTCTAAAAGAAAAAGTAATAGCAACAGGTGAACCCATTCCCCTAGAAAGAAAGTGAAAACATTGTATTTATCATCAGAAAACCACATGCAACTTAAACAAAGCAGACAGGTATCTCTGCATTGCAGCAAATTTTATCGAGTCATTGATGAAATGTTATAGTGCCAGTTGAAATGTGGACTGTGTTTAAATGTTTCAGCCAGTAAGCAAAATCATGGATTCTACATATCAAGCTTTTCCACTTTGCAAAACTGTGTTCCATGAGTACTTGAGTATTCCGCATCCCTGGAGACATTCAAGGTGGGGCTTGACAGAGCTCTGTGCAACCTGCTCTAGTTGAGGATGTTCCTGCTCTCATCAGGGGGGTTTGACTAGAGGACCTCTAGAGGTCCCTTCCAACCCAGACATTTCTATGTTTCTACTTAAAAAAAATCTGAGATCTTTAACCACTTATTCCAGTCTGAGTTTGCAGGATATGACAGTAAAAAATAGAATATTTTTATGTTGGAAATTGATTGAATGAGATTGAAGAATAATTAAAGATCAACTTAAATATAAGAAAAATCTTTTATACTGTTAAGAGTGGTCAAACAGTAGAACAGGTTGCCTAAAAAGGTTGTCATTTCTCCATCCTTGGAGATCTTCAAAACCCAACTAGAAAAAACCTAGATCAACCTGCTTTAAGTGACACTGCCTTGAGCAACACAGGGTTGGACCAAGTAATTTCCAGAGATACCTCACATCTTTAACTATTCTGTGATTTTGTGATTAACTGATGTTTTAAAAGATAATACCAGAGACAATGTGTTTTCATATGGCTTTGAGAAAAACACAAGAACACCCAAGAAACTAATACTGATAAAACACTCCAGGAAATATACTGCTGGGTCATGCTCTAAGCTCAATATTACAGTTAAATGTTTTCCAAAGAGTTCCATTTGAACAGTAAAATTCAAGCCTATCTAGATGACTGTCAACTAAGACTTCCTTGTATGAATTTATGGTTGCTTTAACATTGAAACAACTATTTATCAGAAGAGATTAAAGCTATTCTTACTAATAAACAAATTGCTAACTGAGTACAAGGGAAACATTGCTTCATTAACATAAACTTTGCAACCTGTTTTAGAACAAACTCCAAGCTCCATCTTGCCTTTCTCTCTGGTTCTTCCTTGTCACCTTCTGGGCATTGCTAAAAGCAAAGCAAGAGGCATATGCTACAGTCTAATTGCTGTGGATTTAACACAAAATCTTCAAACATTTAGGTGTGGGAGTATCTATTGTTGAAAGATGAGTTTTCTTTATCTTTGTGAGACCTTTAAAGTGAAGTAGAAAGTAATTTAACTGAAATTTATGATGGCCTTTTCACCTTATCACACATTCTCTGAAGCTTAGCTGTGTTTTACCTCTTAGTGCAAATCACACTAGTGGTTTTTTTGTAAACTTTTGTGTTGTAGTTTGTCTCATAATATTAGCATCTATAATAAGTGTTTACTTTTCAAGGTAGATGTGAAATCATGAGGTTATTTTACAGTTTGTTTCCTTATACTTGAAAGGGAATTATGTTTAGGAGAAAAAAGAGCAGCTTCACTAGCCATGCAAGTGAAGAATATACTTGTAAAAACAGTCCTGGAGTAATAAGAGTTTCTAATTGAACAATAACAATAAAAAAAGCGAGTGTCTCTTGAACAACAGGTTTACACACACTCAGTAGAGGGGATTTAAGACTTCCCAACAAACTAATAGCTACACACTTGCATGATGTAAGTAATTTGATGTCGTGCAGATTAAAACATTCAACAATGTGAAAGAGGTAGGTAAATGAAGTGGGAAGGTTTTGATAGTGTTGTTTAAGGATATGGATTAAAGACTTCTCCTGCCTCTTATTTCATTTCTTTCTCAGGCTCAGAGCAGGTAATACTGTGTCCCAGGTACAAGAGAGACAGCTGAGATAAATCATCCTTGCCAGTGAGAGTGTGGAAATTGAAAATTGCAAATGTCTTAGTACTACTCCTTTCACTGTCCTCTGTTCTAGATGTAATATAGTTTTATAAAAGAAGAATGCTTTCTTAAATGTGTAATAATTAGCATATGTAATTTATGTCTCATGAAGTTAAGGTTTTGACTGCATTTCACTTGTGCTAAAGTTGTCTGTTCTTATTCCAAGAGGTGTGCCTCAATGAAAACAGCCAAGAACAAAGAGCAATGTTTATTGCCAGATCAAAGAGCAAAGCAAATATATCAGGACAAGCAACATTGCATTATATTGAGAAAAAAAGTACTTTAGATAAGATTACCAATTTTTTTGGTGATAATTATCCAATTGTTTGATCATTTCTACGTGAATATTAGTATTGTTCAGTTAATGTGCATTGTGGTTTACCTGTACAGCCACAAAAATGGATGACTGCTTTGTGCTGATAAAATCCAATCAGAAAAAGAGATGAAAATCACTACAGAGGGAGTTTTACATTTTGTCCTGGTTTGAGTGAAAACAGAACTAATTCTGTTCAGTGATTTTCTTTTCAGCTCAGTACTTCTAAATAACTGCACTTTCTGAAGTTAGAAGCATGCTTTCATGGACAGTGTCTGCTGCCGGCAGGGATAACAACCTATGTTTAGAGTTAGTACCAAGGGTTGGTGTGCAGACCAAGGACACTGCTGGACAGTGTGTACCACACAGGGGAGTGCAGAAAGTGAAAGACTGCACCTAAGGAGGAGTTGACAGGGCAGGTGACCCCCACCTGACCAACGAGGGATTCCAGCCCATATATGGCAAATTCGGTAGCAAGCAGAGGGATCCGAAGGGTCTATTGGGCTTTTCCCCAGGCTCTTCTCCCCTCTTGGACTGCTTCCCCGGAACATCCAGGGAGGACTCTGTCCAGTCTTCCTTTGATCCCATGTTCCTGAATCCCATAGCAGAATCCAGCTCCTGAACACAGCTCTTGTCTGCTGTGGGGCCCGGTCTGGGACCCCTGGTGCCTGCTCCACAGCATCAGTGGTGACGGTGATGTAACTACCATCAGGGGGGTTGGGTTCGATACAGGTTTTGTATATGTTTTTACATATTCTATTTTATTATTATTATCATCATTAAAGCTGTTCTAGTTTCCTTTTCTAATCACTAAGTCTCTCTCCCTTATTCCTTTTCTCTTCCCCTTTGGGGAGGGAGGGGGTTAACAGAGAGTGTCTGTTAGGTCTAAGGGGCTGCCCTGACCCTAAACCGTGACACATTTGTATACATCTATAAAGTAGAAAAGTATAGCAAATGTTAGTCCGTATTTGTGTTGTTTCTAGGACTGGAGATGGCATGGGTGCTAAGGCCTCCAGAAAAGGCTGTGAGTGGGGAATTCTTCAACGTGACCTATGCTGTCTTTGCTTCAGATGACTTTTATCAATATGCAGTGCAAAGTGGAATCCTTTCTCACAGGTATTACATTCTATAAAAATAGTTTCATGATCATGAGTATATAGGAGTGCTGTGTGTGCATTTTCAGTCATGCAATTGGAAGATATACTCTGGGGCTCCTCACTAATTTATTGCATCTCTTGAGGTCTCTTATAGTTCTGTTTGCCATGATACTTTCTCCTCTGCCACGGCTTTGTTCTCAGAGCAGCCCGCTTATGTTCTCAAGCCTGCTTGCCTGCATGATAAAGGATAGGACATAGCATCCTGTATCTGCATAACTCTGAACATCACTTCTTGCCTTCTGTACACAAGGAATTGATAACTGAAATTTAAGCAGAAGTCCCAAACTAACTGTGTCTTAGACTGATTTTAATGAGTGTGTCTGAAGAGCACAACATGGATATCAAAAAGAGGCTGGTCCAACCCTGAATCCACTAATTCAGTGACAAACTCCTTTTGATTTCTGTGGTACTGAAGTCAGTCAAAAGTTCATATATCAACTCAGAAACTGTGTTTGTAACTAGACAGCAAAAGTCGAATGTAGGATGTCTATGTATACAGGTCCAGAGCTCCAAAAGGCTAACACATCTTGATTTTACACTAACGTCTGTACATACCAGTTCTCCATCCATATACAGTAATAGCTGGGACAGAGGCTGCAGCTGTATTTTCCCACTTTCTGTGTTGTACTTGGTTAGTGTAAGAGCTGTTTATGTTTTCTCTGCCAGACTGAGTTTTCATCTTGCACAGTTCAGAAGCTGTTATCAAGTGATTTTTTTTCATATTGAAAGATGACCTATAACCCATTTGCCAAAATGTTGATATTGTATTTTGATCATCTGTGTGCTATGGTTACACAGTTTTTTGCAAAATTTAGTACATTTTCTGAAATTTATGGCTGGTAATAATTCCAAGTATGTAACTATAAACCATTTTTTTCACTACTTGGAAATAAATATGTTTTTTCAGTTTTTCCAGGGAGACCCACTTCCTTAAACCAGTGAGGAATTTGGAAAATTCTGCTCTTTGTGTACTTATACATATCTTGAACATAGAGACAGGTGGCAAATATTTAAAGAGATAAATCTATGCTGATGTTTTTCAATGGGAATAGATTTGCACTTCATTTTAACTAAAAGACTATATGGTTGACTATTAAGCTTACAGAGGCTGACCCAAATATAGCTGATGCTAGCAAGTCAGCATATAAGCATTGGCATAATTAGGTAAGGCCATGATGAAAATATTGAATAAAAAAATAAAGAATAGAGAATGCCTATTCAAAAGCAGCCATAAGGCAAATACATGATGGAATTAGGCACCAACTTGCTTAAGTATGTTTTTTTAACTTCTAGGATGGGATCAAAGTTTAAGAGAGTATTTGATCTTTTTAGATGTCTTGGAGATAGACAAATTTGCTTATCTCAGATTCAAGTATGTCTATGCTTCTGTAAATCTGGCCATGAACACAGTTAATGTCAACATGTTCCCCTAAGTTTGTGCTTATTTTTTCTAAAATCTTCTGTTGTAAATATTATATTACTGTATATTTATTTTATTACTGCATTTATATTATATTACTGCATAGTTTTCCTTTCATTAAAAACAAACAAACAAATTGCCTTATAGAGGTACATCACATAAGTATAGCATTTAAACTAAACTCCACAACTAAGTCTGGTTATATCTACTGAGTAAACCATGTCTGTGGAAAATTATTTTCTTTTAAAGCCAAATTTATTAGGGTCATAATCAACTGAAAGTGTAACTGAGAAAACAGTTGGAAAAAAGTGTTGCATCACACATTTCCAGGTAACTGCATTTATCTTAAATAAATGGAGTTTCAAAAGTCCTACCGTGTTTTGCAGAAGTCTATTCATAAAGTCCACTTTTTGCTCCAAAATTTTTGTTTCAGAAATTGTGTCTGATATTACTGTCCAATATTGTTGTTTTCCTTGGCTGTTCGGGTTATGGAGCCAAGACTGGAGCTGAATGATACGTATGAACTGCATTTATAGACAAAGGTATATAACTGAAAACATTGAAAATAAAGTAGCTGGGACATATATTTCTGGTAGTGGAAGTAGAGTAATGGTATCTATTTCTGTGCCAGATGTAGCAGTGCCAAGTAATCCCATCTGATCCAGAAGTCAGTCTGGGGGAAGAAGAGGAGGTTGGTACCTGCTTGCAGCATAGTATCTGCCAGAAGTCCCTGCTGCATGGCAGTAGACAGTGGTCCAGCTGACGGCAATCTTTGTTGCTCTAGAAGTGCTTCAACCAGATGCAAAACAAAAGAGAAAGAAATGGTATAGCAGTGTTTATTTTACTGCATATGTTTTTGACAATGATTTTTCTCTGAAGGGCAAAGAGTAGGCTTTCATGTGCTTGTTGCAATTTTGGAGAACAAGGAGTGAATCTAAAAGTTTCTCTCTGATGCTTGGCTAGCAATGCTACTGCTGCAAAGGAATTCTGTGAGGAACATGAATGCCCTTCAAGCTGGAAAGATGCAAATGAGGAGAACTGCTGTGTCCATCACGCCAACATTCACTCCTGTCCTTTGGCCTTCATGGTTAGTATAATGGCATAGTATCATATGCTCTGTTCTTGCTACTGGATGAGGCACCATTGTAATGACTCAAGTTTATGAGGATTTTCTGTGATTATAATTAGACTAAATCTATAGTTCACTTAGCCCACTTTGGGGATATCTGTCAGTTTTAGAATTTTTTGCACTGGATGGTGAGGCTGCAGAGCAAATGGCTGGATTTTTGGACAAGGCAGTACTGAAAAACTCCTGCTATATTTATTGGGACCAGTTTCACCTCTTTGAGATTACTTGACTCACATCTCTGTAAAGTCAACGGAGAAAGAAACAGATCATTTCATTCCAAAGCAAGAAGAGCAAATTGTCAGTTGGAGGTGTCAGCTTATAGAGAGACCCTGAATGATTGGCTTGAATTACTGAAATTGAGTGAGGCAAGTATCACTGGCTGTGACTTGTAGAACTGAAGCCTGTATACACATGTCCTGAAATAGTGGAAAAAGCTTACTTTGAAGTCTTTGATGTATGCGTTCAATCTTATGCAATGATACTTATGGCCTTGCTGTATGACAGCCAACCTGCTTAGACTTCTTAAAAACAGGAACTGAAATATTCACATTATTACAAGGAAGACAGATGATGCATGCTGGCTACATGCTTCCACCTTTTCTACACCTTAATTCCACTTTTGAAAGTGAGAAATAATGAAGATGTCACCACATTGGTGGTATATTGAAGTGAACAGATGTCAATTAAGTAATCTCAAAGAGATGAAACTGGTCCCAGTAAATATAGTGGGAGTTTCTGAATACTCCCTTGTCCAAAACTCCAGCCATTTGCTTTGCAGCCTTAACATCCAGTATAAAATATTCTAAAACTGATAGATATCCCTGAAGTGGGTTTAGTGAAGATGAACTCCTTTTCTTTTAATTTGGTCTATGCCTTGCAGTACATTGAAAGAAGTGACTGAAGAAATATCTGGAGTTAGGAGACAGACTTAATCCTTTCAAACAAACAAAAAAATGCAAGATTAGGCAGCAAAAATAATCTTCTATGGTTGCTATTGTTGGGAGGTTTACTTCTTAACAGCTTTACTGAGAAATTATTTGAATCATCTGCAAGCAGGCACAGAAGAGATGCCTTCTTCCTTCCTCATAAATTAAAAATACTAATAAAAAAGTCATATCAAAAGTGAAATGACAATAAACCCCCTTTAGAAAAATATAACAAATGGGATATCATTCTGGTTTTGGTTCTAGTATAGCAAATCCTAAAAAAGTGTTTTATCTTCATAGAAGTACTGCAGTTAAAATTTAAGACCACAGTTTGGCTCAAGTATTTTAAAAAATAACATTTACAAGATTTTATAAGAAAGATTGCTCATCTCTTATTTTTTATCACAGAACAATGTTGCTCGTGCTTTATCATTTAAATAGATTTGGTTATAAAATACCACTTTACTTGCTGTTAGAGAGCACAAGTCATTTTGAGAAAGTAAAGAAGGAGGAACTAGGATTTTGATTGTATCATGGTTTACTAACATAACCAATTCGTCTGATAAAGGGAAGAGGAGGAACATGTGGTCCATGGATCCCAGATGATGGACAGATATTTACTCACACTGTGTCTACAGCTGGCAAAATGAGCCAAAGAAACTGGACTGCCAAGGTAGGGTATATTTACTACTTACAATATTTTAGCTGGTCTGCTCTTTTCTTTGCTCTTTTTTCTTGCCAGTAGTATAGTGCAGTTCATGTATGTGTTCCCCATCTCGTGTATTTGTCAGTGTTATGTGTGAGTGGTGTATATAGCTGAGTAATATCAATTCCCAACTGACTTGATTTGGAAGTAACAGTTTTTCACACTACCACTCCTTAGGTAGTTAGTATAAGTAATGGGGATGGGAGAGAAGACAATAGCCTAATCTGTCCATTTAAGGCTGATGCTAACAACATATTGCACTACTGCCTGGTCTGTGTTGCAAGTCAATGTGGTTATTACACCTAATTCTACCCAACAGAAGTAACAAGGGATGCAAACGTAGCAGAATACATAGGCTGATAGCCTTGATTGGTGAAAAGAATGCACACTGGGATGGAGGGTGTGTGGAATTTGACCAGCCTTTCCCATGAGAGGGAATGTTTCTCCTGCTCTGTTTTTCTCCCCATTCAAGGACACCTGCCTTCCTGATTCTGAAAATATGCACACATTCTTTTGCAACAGAACACAGTTATAAAGTTGTTGTTATGTACCCTACTGCATGCAGGTGAAGTCTTGATGCTTGTTACTTGTTCACTTGTTCGGCAGGTTGTTTTAGTTCATGTGGGTGTAACTTCCCTCATCGCACACATCAGAGTTGGAAGACTGCAAGTTGCTCTCGAAGCAAAAACCACAGTCCTTCCTTCAGTAGGTATGGTATAAAACGAAGATGTGAAGGAATTGTTTATTGACTGTAAATCTCAATGCTTTTGTCATTCCTACATGGTTACTGAGAGTAAAAGGGACTCCTACCTTCCCCGCACTCCACCTTATAATTGAAAATAAACAGGAGTCTTCCTAAAATTCTTCTTCACATAACACTGAACATCTGAAAAAATGTCTGATATTCTAACCCATGTATGAATCTAGAACAGCAGGAAGACACTCTTGTCAAATAGGTGAAGTCCAATGACTTCAGGTACTACAGGGCTTGCCTGCAGTTGATGGAGATGAGAAAATACTCCTCCAGCTAGTATGTTGTGAGGATTTAAACACTCTACATCTGAAGGGGAGCAGACTAGCCTTAGCATATTGGAACAGTAGAAGCCCATCTTGGTTCTCTTGTTCACATAAAAACTCAATTGCTCCCAAAGGCATCAGTCTTTCATTCACTTTAGTATAGCTGTACTCAATGAAGCAGAAATAACTATAACAATTCTCTTGGCAACATACAATTTTAAAAGAGGACTTTATTTTATAAATTAAATGGATGGCATGAAGAAAAATATTGGGTAATATAGGAACGTCATACAGTATTCTTATTAGACACTCATTTGTAAGTTTAAGTATATGTTTCCCAGTATTATGGAAAAAAAACCCACCCCACCCCCCCCAAAAAAAACCGAAAACAAAACCAAAAGGCACCCCCCCCTCTTTTGGGGGGATAAAAGAAGTGGTGCCACAAG
>JANHFX010023822.1:23581-51014 GCA_027560015.1 Chloroceryle amazona
ACAAAAAACCCCAAAACAACAAACCACAAAACCAAAACCAAACCAAACCAAACAAGCTACTCCAGTATGGATGGAAGTATTTAGCTCTAGAAGTTGCTATTCATTTCAAGACAGCTGCTGCTGAATTTTCCAGGAAACATATAATTTTTCAGAAAAGAAATCTTAAAAATGCAGCTCTAACCCTGAGGCAGAAAGTGACTTCTGTGATTATCCTGGTATTGTACTGGAATTAAATGGACTGAGGCAGAATTATTATTGAGCAGTCGATTTTGTTTTGTTGAGGGGCTTTTTTTAAAAAAAAAAACTAAATTACATAGTGACAGAATAATACCTTCAGCTTGTCTCAGAAGGCTGAAGTATAGCATGGCATTAGTTTAGTCATAGAGGTAAAAATGAAACACCATTCAAGACATGGAGTTTTGTCCTTCAGGGCTTTTGTTTTAAATCACATCTGATATTGTTGATAATTTTCATAAGACCTTGGAGAAAAAGAAATCTTTGAATTAGGGGTTGCAGGGTTTCATTCTGCAGTACCCAGTGTCTTCTGCTTCTGCTGAGGAAGGGTCACTGCTTCTTGGGTTCTCAAGGGCTGGATTAAGTACAGATAATGCAAAAGACAATAATACAAAATAGTACAATAATACAAAAGACAATGCCTGCCTTGAGGAACTTTAAGTCTCAGAAAAAAAACAGATGGACAATGACAAACAGGCCAGTGATTAAGGTATTTATATAAAAAACTTGTCAAAGTCTCTGAAGCTATTAACAATTTAATCTGATCAGAGGGATTCTGTATCACTTTGAAAACTCAGATTATTCTTTCATCTGCTGGCCTATATCTTGTGACTCTTAAAAATTTATTCTTTCTGGTACTCTGAGGTTTCCCAGCTCAAGAACTATGTGTTTAAATCTGAATACAAGTTTGTGGATGGATGAAACTGCCTTAAAATATTCTGATAAGTGTTTCCTTTTATAATCAGTCTGTGGAGATGGCTTTTGTGAGGAAGAAGAAGGCTGCTCTATCTGTCCAGCAGATTGTGGGGAATGCCCATTGTCTGCGGATGCTAGGATAGCAATTGCCTTACCAGTATGCTTAGTCTGCACTGGCTTCATTTTGACAGTCATTGTAAGTATCCTTTCTGTCCCTTTCATTTCCCTTACTTCTGTGATTTGGTTGGTTAGAGTGAAGCTCTCTCTTGGTAGAGGGATAGATTTTCTTCTGCATCCAGAACTTGAGTGCTGTAGAAAAAAGCAGAAGGAAAGAACCTTTTTGGCGTCTTTGTGAAGGGAGGCTTAATGGGCTAGGAATTTTCATCCTGTAAGAGAGAAGAGTGAAGAGGTATGTTAGCAGATGTATAGGTATATAATGAGAAAGGAAGAAGAGTTTTTTAAACAATGTTGGGAACTAGGAGGTGACAGTAAAATAAACACTTTTCATTCATAATAAAACTGTTTTGAAATTAACTGCATCAAGACCTTTTGGAGGCTAGAAGTATAACTTAATTCAAAAACAAAATAATTAAATTCATAAAGGAATTAACTCTACCAGAGGCCATTAAATCACAGAGTCGAAATATAATCTATAATGGAAAACATTCAACTTGTCTTATTCTCAAAAGAAGTAATGAGAAAATGAACTTTGTTGTGATTTTTTTGTTTTGTTTTGGTTTTTTTAATAGACTCATTTTTTTAGTGTTGCTGAAACAGTTTAATTCTAAATTATTGATTTTATATAATAGTTATCAATTATTATAACAGACTCATGAAAAACAAAAAGGGAATGAGGAGAGAGAAGTGTATGGATATTAGAGAAGTGGTTTTGGATACCTTTAATGAGAAT
Source organism: Chloroceryle amazona (assembly GCA_027560015.1). Classification (NCBI taxonomy): domain Eukaryota; kingdom Metazoa; phylum Chordata; class Aves; order Coraciiformes; family Cerylidae; genus Chloroceryle; species Chloroceryle amazona. The sequence goes on from JANHFX010023822.1 coordinate 25,422, forward strand.
GTCTGTAAAGAGAAGACACCATGATACTATGGCTTGTTACTTCACAGTGCATTTGGAGAAGAGGATCCACATTCCTCATGTGTTGGCATCTTAAAAAAAAATACACTTTTAAATTTCATAACAAGGATTTAGCGGGTGAATGTGGGAGTTGCAGAGTGATTAAATTGATTATGTGTGTACCATACAGATAATTTATTTGGGGTTTGGCTTATAAATTTATAGGCTTCTCTTTCCTTAGGGGTTCATTCTATTTCTATATTGTACTGCAGTTGCAGTGAGCATCTGAGGTGGTCACATGCATTGAGCGGGAATGAGCAGGAGGAGACTGATGTCCCATCATGTCAGGTACTACAGGAGGCCTGAATCACATGATTATGTGCCTCGCTGTGTGGCTTTGAGACTAAGGAACAGAAGCACTGTTGAAAACTATTTGAGCATTTATAATCCACAGGGCAGTTGTGACAATGTGTTTATAATAACTGTCCTGTAAAGCCGTATGATCTGGTAGAAATGTGTAATTGGACAGATGAGAAGTTCAGATAGTTTTAAACAACTGGCATTTTAGAAAGAGCAGTGGATCTTCTTGGCCTTGCATAGGTTTATCTAAAGGTCTTGTAGCAAAATTTACCTATTATTTCTGCTATTTTTCTGTAGGCTTTGAGGGTTATTTTGTTCTTCTTGCATTTCTGTGTACATATTCCTACTAACTTCTGCAGTAGCATCTTCTCCTTTTTTATATATTTTATTTAGGCGATAAGTAAACAATACAGGAAAGATCCTTTTATCTAATTCAGTAATTAATCTCATGTATAAAGAACCATATGGGAAATTAATGCCTTCTTTAATCATTCAAGTAGAGAAGAGGATGGCTTTGATATCAGTATCTGTAGCAAAACTAGTGGTCACTTCTAGCTAATATGTCTTTGTTTAGTCATACATTTGCAGTATAATATGTGGATGTCTTTTCTCAGAAACCTTTTGAAATAAATGGGATGCCTTCATTTTGATTCAGTGAGCTCTATATTTGTTATAAATTTATACCAAAATATCAACACAATCTCCACACAATATTCCTTGCCTATTATCTGGTTGTTTGTTACCTGTTTTGGTGGATGCATAATTCCTAATATTAAATACGACACATAGAAAATGGTATAATGATGGTAAAATGCTGCTTTGATTTGACATTTTGGCATCGACTGCAGCTATAACATCTGTTTACTTTAATCTGCTGCTCCTCTTTTGAAAGCATGTGTTTACACTTCCTATGTTAATTTTTCATGTCACCTCAACAGAAAATCATCTATTAGATCAATGGCATCTGTAGAAAGAAGCCACAGAATACTTACCTAATATTCTTTATGCTAGAGTATTTGACAGACAGAAACTTACTTGTGGACTAGGCACTAATTCTGTTACAGGATATAAAATATGCTGCTCCTTATCTTGGGGTTGAGATGTTGTATGCTCTAGTCATGCACTTACATAGCATAGAACATTTCCATGACATGGGGTGATGTAAACAACTCATCTGATGTTCAGGCTGAGATGTAAATGTATTGCATAAGAAGTATTGATAATAATGGGGAGTTTGTAGCCAATGCAACACATGACATGTAATTAGATTCTAGAATATAGAATATATGCAATTTTTAAGGTACTTATTAAATGCTGTTTTCTTCTAATCCTGTTATTAATATTCTTGCTTCTAATGTTGCTCGTAAGGTATGTGGTGGATGCTGAAACATCTGATTTTATCTGGATACTTACAAAGTTTCATATTTGAAAAAAAATAATCTCTGCTTCAATTCCTTCAAAGACAGTATAGCTAGATCAGGAAATATTTTGATTTATTTTTGTAGTGGTTTCAATATCAGAAACAGAAGATGTTTTGGGATGAAAGCTGGATTATAGATTTCACCTGCATCAAACAAGGTTAGTAACTTGTCATTTTGATATCTACAATCATTTTTCTTAATAAATTTAAAAAATAGTCTCAATTATATATACAGCTTCATGTTTTAAGGGTTTTATGAAATTTGAATCAAACTGTGAGAGACATATCTAAAGTTTCATCCCTCTAACCTCTTTGAGCTTATCACTGATATTTCTGTTTATTGAAACTTGGGATTTCAAGCTTATTTTAAATAGTTTCCTTCTTTTTCCTGGTGACTTGTCAATTAAAATGACAGGCCTATCCCAAAATAAATAGCTAACTCTGGACTTGGGCAAAATAAATTACAGTTGCTTCAGTGGATGTATCGTTCTGTATAGTTCATCCCAATAAATTGCACTGGATTTGCACAAATATAATGAGGGATATAGTGAGTTCTTAATTTCTCTGTGTATGCTATCTGTGACAGACTATAAACACAATTTAATTGGTTCTACTTACACATGCTAAGAATAAGATCAGATGTTATATGCTTTACTATGCTGCACTTAAAATAGGTATAGGATATTTACTTTGCTGTTCATTGTTTTAGTATTAGGAATGAAAACAATGCCTAGACACTCAGAAAAGGTAAATCTGTAGAAATCTGCTGAAGTTGATAGGTCTGTGCTAATGTACACTCTCTCACTTTTGTCTCTGTGAGGGCTTGCTAGAAAGGTGTCTGCTTTATCTGTGTTATGTCATTGTGTTGCTAGTAGAAGTGTTGAGGTGTTAAAATATAGCAGAGGTACTCACTCTGACATTAGATATGGACTTGAACATTAATTTCTGTGTAGTTTTGATATTATACCCTCATTGCTTTAAGGAAGAGGTGTTGGTCTAGCAATTAATTTCTCTACATAAACCAAGCTGAATTTCAATCCATATTTGTGAAAACAGAAATGGAACACTCAAGGAGAAGTGTCTTTCAATATAGCAGAAGAACATGAGCAAATTTTCAGCTGATAGTGAATTAGAAGAGGTCATAAACATCACACAGGAGAAGAAACAGTAGAAAGAGACAAATAACTTATAAGCATGATCAAAAAATAACACATGAAAAATAATTTGAAAAATCCAAGATGAAAGACATAGTTTTCTTGATGAGGAGCCTGCGAAGCAAGAATGCTGTTTAAGACCTAGGAGTGATAATTAACAACCTAAGAGTATTGAGGACTGATAAATATGATGAGAATTGGGAACAGACAGTATGTCTATTCTGGGCAGAGCTGCCCAGAAATACAAATACTAGCCTGAAATGTACAGTTATCTAAATGGAAACACATCAGCAGTGCTGTACTTAGGGTATGTAGTGGGTACTGTGAAAAATTAGCTTCATCTTTTTCAAGATAACTCCTAGTTTAGTGCATTGCACCATATATAGAGGTACATACATATATTCATATGTGTGTGAATATATACACTCTTACTCTTGAAACTATCTTATGCAACTCTAATATATTTATTAGAGAGGGGGTGGAATGCCATAAAAAGACTCCAAACATCAATGCAATTTTGAACTGCAGATAGATAATACTATGATGTGGGAACATGGCAGTCCTGATGCAAGGTGAGATGCTGAACTTCCTCAGCAACCCTTTATTGGAAATTGGTACCAGGGAGAGTTGAAATGTTTCAGCAACGCTGAGACTAATTGTCTAAATCTGGATTTTAATTCAAGATAATGAAATATTATGTAATTAATTACATTTATTTTCAAATTCATTTCGTTACATTAAGCTGTTCAACAGAGAATAAAAAAAAAATGTTGAGATCACAGTTTTTAATCTGACTGTATTGTTGCTCTTCCCTGTCTTCCCTCTGGTATCAGAATCACTTCCCACATCCCTGTACTTCACATTCTTTTAGGAGCTCCAAATAGAGTTGTTAAAGCATGGCACAAGGCTTACTCTGCTTCCCTGGATTCTGTCCTCATCATCCAAGTAGCAGCAAGAGCTAATCATCCTAAGAGCAGAGAAATGAAACATGGATCAAAACCTGAGGATTAGAGGGAAAGATCTCTGGCAATGAATCTCCTCTTTAGCTTTTTCACTTTTTATGCAGCAGGAATATTCTATGTAATGGCTTTGCGTCTTAAGTGTTAGAGAGACCAGACAATATGCACAGATTTGGAGAATTCCCTATAGTTGTCTAACTTTGGAGCTTCTACCTTGGCAATAATATGATCTTCAGGTGATTTTTCTCATCCCGTTTAGATCACATAGTATGGACAGCAAGAGGAAGCATGATGAGTTCTCCCCCAGAACCCAGTGACTCCAATGCCAGTTGTATCACTGTTCTGAGCTCCTGCACAGCAGTTGCTAACATGGCCAGGAAACAGTACTTCACCCAGGCTGGGAGATAGTAAGTCAATACGTTACTCATTTACTGCAGTACCTACTATAGTATAGTTTCATCTTGCTTTCTGGCTCTTGCCACTTTACTGTTGATGGGTAGTGCAGAAGCTTGCATTCCTCCTGTTGGGTCAAATCCAGCCAGTAAATGTCATCATCTGACTTCTGTACCACATACTGGCTGTGGCATATTTTATATGCCAGGCTTCTGTTTTGCTTGATGTTTCTCCTTTTCTTTTCCGGGACTCGTTAAAAGGCTGTGGCTGCATAATGTGTCTTATATCTGTTAATAAATGGCCCTTACTGTTCATATGCATTTGGAATCAAGGCTTTATGCAGCCCTTCTTCCAAAATGCAGGCAGAGTACAGCTAGGGTCTGTGTACTAAGGAGTGGCATCTTATAAGTATCACGTTAGAAATCTTGTCCTTCAACCAGCAGGAGATACGGGGCATTTCATGTCTGGATTGCTTTAGAAAGGTGCACATGGTGCTAATATACAGGCAAACACTACAGCCATATCCTGCTATCAGGATATTTCAGCATAGACCACTGTGCTAGAAAATTAAAGCCACTTCTTTGATGAGACACTGTGTCCAACATAGATCTTCTACAGTAAGAATTTTTACCGACTTTTCCTGAATTATTACATTTTCAACATCATCACTTTCCTCAGATGAATTAAGGTCAAACACATTTGTCAGGGGTGAAAGATGTGAGAGAGGGCATTGAATCTCACTGAAGCACCTACATCTGCTGTACCACAGATCCTGTACTCTGTATTTATATGGTGTGTATCACTTAAATTCCTGATAGATCTCTGCTACATTCCTTGATTCTTCCATGGAGAATTGCTTTGCTGTCTTTCAAACTCTGCTGCTTCATCACTGAGAATGCTTCATCCCAAGAGAGCAAAAGGCTGTTAAATACCAGTGGTGGATCTCCAAAACAGTAAACAGAAGCAACAGATAGCAGAGATGTTGCTGTATGTGTTTCACTGACTCTGACTTTTCCTTTGCTGCTAATCAATCATCCAGTTGCCTCAACTAACTTTAACACTCTTATGCTCCAAATGTTATCAACATGTCATGGATGCTTGAATATAATCACTAGGGCTTCCTTATCATAGAAACAGGGCCCTGTCACCTATCTTGTACTCAGATTCAGAATTACACCCACATATGGACATAAATTCTGTGCCTTATCTCTGGAGATATGAAGTTGTCCACTCTAGAAAAAAATATCCAGTCCATTTTTTGTATTCTGTCTGGATTATCACATTGGCCTAAAACTCTGTGAACAGCATTTCATTCTGTTTCAGTGATGGTAGAACAGTGGCCATAAAGAAAATAATGAAGAAGGCATTCACGCTGTCCAAATCCATACGTAAGGAAGTAAAGGAAGTGAGGTAAGAAGTGAAACTGAAGAAGTGTATGTGTTCCATGTTTACAGTGGAGGGGTTGCAATCTGTCTAAATGTGACTGTAAATTCATATTCCTTTTGCTTTCAAACTTTGCTCTGACACCGTATCAAAATCTCCTTATGCCTGTTTTACTTTTCTCTACATTGTGAGACATGGCACTTGGTTTTCCAGTTACCATATAAAAAGCAGGAGGGACATCCATGAAAATTGTTGTTGTGCTGTGATTTCTGTTGATTTTCACAGAGAACTTGACCATCCCAATCTCTGCAAATTCATTGGAGGTTGTATAGAAGTGCCAAATGTTGCCATCGTGACAGAGTACTGCCCCAAAGGCAGCCTGAGTGATGTTCTGCTCAATGAAGACATTCCTTTGAACTGGGGTTTCAGGTAGAACAATACTTCTGAAAAGCTACATGATACAAACTGTGCTAAGGTATGAATTTTAGATAAAGTCCTTGGATAGACGGACCTGCACTGTGATGCGGAGCAATAATGAAGGAGAAAGAAATAAAGTGAATTCCAATATCCAGCTCAGCTGGTGTTCTGGATTTTTCAGCAATCATGTTTAGTGCTGGTATTGCTAAGCCAATGGCTTTTCAACCCACCTTTAGTTAAACTGCAAAACTGTTTTGAAACATTTTTTTCCCAGGTAACTTCATTTTGTTCCCAAATATCTTGGTCATTCCCATTTAATTAAAATCATTCCATCTCTGTTTGTGAAGACATATTTGTGAAAGGATTACCTTACCTACAAATGTTTCATTATATTTACCAATACAGAAAATGAGCTCACATTGTCAGAGAAACTTCCACAAAGGCAATGACTTGGTTTTTGAGAATAATCTTCTTGACATACTCTTTCTACTTCTGCCTTGTGTTTGCCTTCAGCAAAGAAAAAGATTGGAAGGGTGAAAGCCCTCCAAATAAAGTGAGAAAGTTAATAAAAATTGTTTCTCTTGTAAGATATCTCAAAACTGCAAGTACAAGGGTACAAGGCATTTGTAAAAGAAACTCAGCTTTCTTAAAAGAAGCTAAAAGTCTGTGGACTCAGACAACTGAGTTGGAGTTAAGGGATTTCAGCAACCCACCTTAAGTGTTTTGAAAAATGAGCATAGGAACACAGATTGAAAGCTATTGCAGTCATAGGAGGCTTTCTGTCAAATTTATCAGTCTATGGAGCCTTTCTTGAGTGAATATTTAGTGCAAATAGTAGCTTACTGATTTCTGTCTTTCAGATTTTCTTTTGCTATTGATATTGCACAAGGAATGGCCTATCTTCACCAGCACAAAATGTATCATGGACGGTTGAAATCTAGTAACTGTGTGATAGATGACCGATGGGTTTGTAAAATTGCAGGTAAAAGGAAAATAAGAAAACTTCAAAACCATCAAGTTAACCCACTAATGCCTATAGATTTCACACTCAACACTCCTCCCAAGCACCTCCATGTTGTTATTTCATGTGGAAATGCTGACTGTACCAGCCTTCACTAGAAATTCCCCCTGCCAAAGCATATTTTGTGTTACTTCTCATGCAAAGTCATTTAACATGTGACACCGATGTGCACATCAGATCCCACAAATGATGGATTCTATCAACATCATTCTGAGCAGAAACTGTCTCATACTCAATTTTGGTACTGAGAGAAAACCTGACTCACGGACAGTGCTGTAAAGACATGGAATTATGCTGACTGTTAAACACAAGGCAGTTTCATGCAGAAAAGCAGGCTTGACTCAGAGCTTTCCATTCCTGTGCATGAAAATGAAATGTGTTACACCAGAGACAGAGGTACAGGTCTGTTCTGCTCCTGGAAGACAGCCTGCGGGGACACAAAAACCACTGGAGAGTCTAGTTTAGTTTGTGGCTGCCAAAGGGAATGAAAGCAATGATAATTTCTTCTATTTCCTCCCCAAAGTAGTTATCACACTTTATAACCTGTAGCCATCTTAAAAATGGCAACAATAGATCTGTCTTTCAATGGTTCATCCTATGAATAAGGCTTTTACTCTGGACCTTTCCCATTTCTCCAATTTGTTAAGTATCCTGCTGTCTTCAGAAATGCCTGCTTTGATTAGAACCTCTTCTGGATAAAAGCATAAAAAATCAAGATGGTTGAATTACATCAGCTGCATCACCATAGCATAGCTGCTCTGAATTCAATGGTGTCTCTGTGAAATCATTCAGAAATTAACTAGTAGCCCTGTAGAGACTTCAAATACTCATGATTTAGCTGGATGTGATAATGTTAAACAAATCTCACAAATAACCAATGTGGGAGCTATTTGAAAAACTTCAATGACTTTTAAAATAAAGAATGAAGCTATATGACTATCTTAATTAGAGGTCACTCCAGTCAAAACCAGACATCTGCATCCTGCCTTCCCATGCACTCAGCAGAGAAAGAAAACTGAAAGTTTTCTTTCTGCACTCAGAAAGAAAACTGAAGTCAATTGGTTGCTGAGTCACATGCTGAGAATCTCTTCTATGTTAAGCTAAAAGTATAGCTGCAAAGATGTTTCACATTTATGCTGATGTTGTTCTGAAGCTGGTGGTGTTCAAATCAAGCCCACCATCTGATTTTCAGTAGTTCTAGTCTGTCTAACTTGTAAGTACTCTAGCAACCTGCTACCACAGATAAGGATCAAGGGACGAGTAGAACAGAAACCTGCATTTGCGTGTTAAATTATTGCACTGAAGTGAGCCTATTCCCTGAATAAAATTTCACAAAATCATAAAATAATTCTGATTGGAAGGGGCCACATAGTTCACCTTCCCTGCTGTCATACAAATATTTGGTTTCCAGATCCTATATTTGCAGTTGTTTTAGAGGGACAAGACCACCACATGCACACTATTTTCAAACTAAGATGTGTATTCCAAACAGGGAAAATTAATTCCTTTAGACTAGTAATATTACTATCTACTAATGGACAAGTTTCATTGAAGTACCCACTGAATAGTTTGCATCCTGTTTTCTTCTATGTTAGATTATGGTTTGCAGTCATACAGAAAAGAAGATTCTGCTGAGGAGTCTGGCTCATACCAGCAGCATTTAATAAAGATTTACACAGCTCCTGAAATCCAATCCCTTTCAGACTTTGAACCCAATTCTATGACAGACGTCTACAGGTAGTTAACTTTTCTTGTTTCTCACACTTAAAACTTTCAAGTTGAGCATTCTTTAGTCACAATTAGACTCAGTGCAATTTTGTGGTCATCCCAGGTATATGTTTGATTTTATTTTAAAAACAATTGAACTTGGAATACATAACAGTTTAGATATCACAGAACCTTCTCTTTCAGATTGTCACTGAATTCATTGACATTACATAAATGCAGAGTTGGTATAATGATTTCTAAGGAGTTACTCTGGACTGGTAGATAAAAACGGCATAAAGATCTGCTATTATCTAGTAGTACTTTTTTGTTACTGTTTCTTATGAAAAAGTAGGTTGTTTTCAATAATGACAATACCTTAAACCCTTAAAAGTTAATAGTGTCAGTTTTTCAGGATGTCACAATGCACTTAAGAATCCCATAATTCTATGATTAGTGTCAGTAAGTTGTTTTTCAGCATACACATAGTAACAATACTTGGTTCCTAGAGAAAAAATAGAATCACAGAATCGCAGCCTATGACCCAACACCATGACATCAGCTAGACCATGTCACTGAGCGCCACATCCAATCTTTCCTTAAACACTCCAGGGATGGCAACTCCAACACCTCCCTGGGCAGCCTGTTCCAGTATCTAATCACTCTTTCCATGAGGAAGTGCTTCCTAAGATCCGACCTAAACCTCCCCTGGCACAGCTTCAGGCCATGCCCTTTCATCCTGTCACTCGTTGCCTGGGAGGAGAGCCTGATCCCTACCTGACTAAAACTTCCCTTCAGGTAGCTGTAGAGAGTGATGAGGTCCCCCCTGAGTTTCTTCTTCTCCAGGCTGAACAACCCCAGATCCCTCGGCCTCCCCTCATAAAATTAGGAAAAGGAAATGGATGCAGTAGTGAATGACTCCATCCATTTCCTTTCAAAGATTTTATAGGAGATCACTTTGCAATAGCTTATTTGGCTCTCAGGTTTAGTCTTGCTAGTGATGGGTAGCTTCTATCCAACCACTTTTCAGATAAGCAGTATTACAAGTGAATTTTCAGAGAACAATAATCCAATGAAAAAGTAATTCAAGTAGGTTTTTTTAAAAATTACCTATTTTTCTTGGTTCTCATATGAATTTTCTGTATTATTAGGAAAATCCCTGTGTTCTTGATGTATTCTATATCATAACAATAATTCCTCTCTCTGGTTATTTCCAATAGTTTGCTGAAAGCATTTGAAAAGAGAAAATGCAGAATGTACTACAAGATGCTTTGTGGCCCTTTTCTGTTATGTTGTCTTACCACACTCTCAGCCCAGCAAAAGTCTTCTATTTCCTGGTGACTTTGGTTGCTAGCAGAATGTAAACAACTAGAATTAAGTTAGAGATTGAAGTTCTGACAGTGTAACACAGTTGAGCAGAAGGTGGCATGGTTATTATCACTGTTATTAATACTGACCAAAGAGTAGCTATTATTGCTTTCTGTCAAAAGCTCTGAGATTTACTCTGGTCTACACTAGGCCATGACAAATTCTTACTGCCTTAAGTGACTGTTATGGGGCTTGTATTAAAAAATTATTAGTTGCAGAAATAGAGAATGTTGTTTAAGTGTTCTCCGATTTTCAATTAGGATTCAGTAAAAATTATATGGACTAAAGACATGATTTTGTATAGAAGATTTCTGGCTTAATGCACAATACTCCCTTGTAAAGGAATGTATGCACATAGAATGTTATGCAATAATGTAACTTCCAGATTTAAGATCTCAATAGTATTTATACCTATAGGCTTGAATATACCCTTAGAATATACTTCAAAATAGCTCAACTTTGTCATTGTGTTGTTATTTCTTGCTATAGTCATTTGCCCTGTGTCAGTCTTGACTTTTTCAACACAGACTGGTTTTAGAAAGTACTGTGCTCCAACTAAGCAGTACTTTTAGGTTTTTCTTATGCATTGCAGTTTATTATTGATCCACAGCCAAAATGCATTTCAGAAAATGTTTCTGTAGTGCTTGTTTGGTTCACATTTTGCCCATGTTCACGTTAGATATTATTACTGGACATTGAAGCCATCCGGGGTTCATGAAGCCATTTCTTGCCAAGGACTCCCCTTTAAAATAGTGCTAAGAGCTGATTTGCTCAAAACATAGATGACTATGGTGAACTTTTGTCAGATTTAGTGAACGCTTGCTGAATCTATCTTGCTGTCGGTCCTCATCTACAAAATTCAGGTCTTCTTTTGTTATACTGCACTTAATCCTTTCTGGGTAAAAAACAAAATAAAACAATAAGAGATTAAATCAGAGAAGGAAGAAGAGCAATGGGAAGAAAAATAGAGATGTAACCTTAAAATAAATACAAAGCATTAAAAGGATTGTTTTTTTAACTATTTTTCAGAACCTGCATGTTAAAACAGTTTGTGTTTGATGATACGAGCAGGTACTAAGCCCTCCTGATACAGATATTTGGGCTCACTGGCCAGGGAGCAGTGTCCCAGTCTTGAAATCCTCAGTTTTTATCTGTGCAAACATTCCATTAATATTCCTGAAAGTATGTCCCAAATTAAAATTTAGTAGAAACTGCAGGAGTGGGACTTGTAATTTTGTGTGCTTTTACAGATGAATCACTTGATTTTAAAGTTCTCCAGTATATATGTTGGTCAGATGGGAAAGCCAGAATGGAAATGAGAACAGGAGCGTGAAAGCAGCTCCTGTTTCATCTGAAGAGGATTTTTCCAGTCAGAGTTCCTCACAGATTGGCTCCTCTTTATTTGTAATCTTTGTGTGAATTTCACTATCCATTATGTTAGAAATTAAAGCAGTGCTGCTGAAACTGAAGTAAATCAATACTGCTTTAATGGAGTTACCACCATCTGCATACTCTCCTTGAAAATCTGTTTCGGCTTTGCTCTCTTATGGGGATTGGTATTCATTTCTACTCCCAAATCACCCTAAAATCACATCAGATTCATTACTACATTATTCAGCATGGTTTATATGCTGAATAATGTAGTAATGAATATGAAGGGTGGTCCAAAAGTGGACTGAAAGATAGACATACCCCATTATACAGCTAGAATGCTTTACAGAATAGAGCAACAATTAGCAATACAACAGATTGCAAAATAGTATTCCCCATTAAATCAGTGTCATCAAGTAAAGATGCATATGGAGAATTAATTATTACACAGCTTCAATACATAAAGATGCGAGAGCATCTTTGTAAGCACTGCTGGCTGGAGGAGATTCTGGCCTCTTAGAGATCACTGTTCTAAAAGATCTCTTGTGAGTTTTAATAAGGAGATGGAACACACAGTCGTTACCCTGTTTTTTCCATTCTTCACCTTTGATGAATGTGTTTAACCTTGGTTCATCTGAGGAAGATGGTGATGATGAAAATATAATTCAGAAAGAATGAGGAAAAATACTTACCATAAAAGTTATACTCTGGACACACTGATTCATTATTGACTTTATGGAGATTTTCCAGAACAGTGAAAAGAAGCCACTCCTTCAGCTGCTGATTGTAATGAGCCTGCTCCTGCCCCTTGATTACAGAACAAACATGTCTTGTATGTTTAACTGGTATGTATCATGTAAATCCCTGCATACATTACCTCTGGATTCCATTAATTCTTCCAGAGAAAATTGCTTTGTTGTCCACCAAACTCAAATGCTTCTTTGAGACAAATAACTCTGAGAGGAGACTTCTATGAAATAATCACTTACAGGTCTTTGAAAACACAGGTAGTGACAGATAGCAGCACTGTTGCCATCCTCTCTTTTGGGATACTAGGCTTTCAGTCATAAAACGGGAAAAAAAGAAGAAATCATAGAAAGTTTTCACTGACTGCATTAATTGTTATTTCATTAAGATTCTGTTTTGCTTTTATTCTGCAGTTATGCCATTATTTTACTAGAAATTGCCACAAGAAGTGAACCTATTCCAGTAAGTAAAGATACATTTCAAAGTTTATGTAACAACTTTACTTATGTTTCCATTGAAGATATACACCAAACTCTGAGTAATTGCACCTTTATTTTTTCAAGCATGCATTTCCCTCTTGAATTTGTGGGTGCAAGTTCGCTTCCAGTGGAGCATGCAATCAGGGCTTCCTCAGGCATCTGCTAGTCTTCCCTTCAGGACTTTGAAGGAGAGTGCATGACAAAAATAATGTAGCTCCAATATCACCTTTTGGTTAGCTCTATAAGGCTTAATGGCAGGGGATTAAAGGGGGAAGGTATGCCATAACATATTCCTTTTTCTCCTGTTGTTCCTCTCCTTTTCTGTCATGCACAGGCCCTTTTAGTGGAGTCTGGGCATGGGAAGAATATGATAGAAGAGGAAATGAGCTGCTGTCCACAAGGAAAATGTTTTCTTTGTATGTCTTGTGAGCCACTGATCACAAGACATGCAAAGAATGGCAAACACAAGTACTAAATGGCAAACACAAAAATGCACCGTAACACTGAAACCAGATGTTCTGGATATGTAACCATCTTCTGTCTGAAATAATTTGTTTAACAAGAATTCTAACAATGAAAATAACAACCCGAAACTGCCATTCTTCCATTTCTGACAGTGATAATAGACCAAAGCAGGTCTTGTGGTTTCTCAAAACTTTCCTAATATCTTGATGGATATTAGTTTGTTTCAAAAGTTGTTTATCTCATATAAACACTTGGATTAAAGTCTCTCAGCCATGAAAAAGCTTCTAGACAAGACTACCCAGTTTGAACAGAGTTGTCTTTTTTCCTTTTTTCTGTTACTCTGATGTAAAAAAGATGATCTGGAAGTGATAGGGAAGACACCATGGAAGTAATGATGATCATAGTAATATATTTCAAGGGATGATATGAAAATCACACCACTTGTTTCAACATTGTTCAATCTCTTTTTCTCTAGAGAGATGATGTACATTTAGCTGAATATTCTTGGTGCCCACCTTTGGCAGAATTAATTTCAGGAACGGCTGAGAATTCTTGCCCATGTTCCACAGATTACATAGAGGTAAGATACAATATTGTGTACAAAAATTCTTTATTGAAGTGATTTTAAGACCACATACGTTTTATGGCAATATTACCTTTGTTGAATATAAACAATGCAGAAGTCAAGAAGTGCATTTTGAACAAGGCACAATGAAATATGCTTTAATATCCTTAATAACAGAACAGTCATTCTGACAAATTGAAAGTTTCAGCTGTCCCCTCATATTGTCTGTGTAACAAATGATGGTTTTAATATCCAATCATTGATTTTTGTGCATTTTCATTTTGTTGTAATGTGTTGAGTCTCATGCATATATTAGTTATATCTATTTGGCTTACTGACAATGGACTTTCAAATACTGAAGAATGTGTCTCAGGCAAAGTATGAGTTTGGTTTGATTCTCATGCAAAAGGTCTATGTGTTCCACAGCCTCAAACTGCCTAATAAAGTACACCCTCTCCTAGTTCACTTAAATCAGAACAAGATCGTGGCATCCTTGTTTCAGCTGAAGAGATATATAATTCACCTTTGGTGGTTTCTAGCAACCCAAATATAACAAATTTCTCACAAGCAGCATTGAACTTTAGTCAGGAGTTAACATTCCTAAGAAGTAGTTGAGGTTTTAATCTTTTGTGAATTTTGCATACAGACAAGTCTTCTGAGAACAGTATGTGACTCCAACAACATAATCCTGTCTTAAAGCACAAGACACAACTTTAAGCAGTGTTTGGCAGAAGGAACATAGGCATCTAATTCATTATTTCCTGCTGCAACATTTTCGTGAGCTAACATCCTTCATTCAGCATAAATCTGTTGAACTCTGGAGACCTCAGTATATCTCTGCTACTATTCACCAGCTGCAGATAGGGCTTCACATGCACATTTGCACTGAGAAAATAGTAATATTAATTAGAAACATCACCTTTGCTTGGAATTACAAAAGTCTGCTTACTTTTCTTACTCTCTTTCCATGCTGTAGTTAATCAGAAGGTGCAGAAAAAATAATCCATCCCAAAGGCCTACTTTTGAACAAGTAAAGAAAATGTTGTACAAGATGAATCCTAATAAAGTCAGCCCTGTTGATATGATGATGACTCTGGTAAATTTATTTTTTTTTATTCCACCCAAGTCTATCTGCTCCCTTGCAGTAACTTCCACCTCTATCCTTCAGATTGCTTTGATCTCATACCTGTTGTTTGATGAGAAAATCCACAGTCATTCATTCACCTCTGGTGGGCTGATTGTAGCTGCAGTTCTTCTTCAAGACCCAGCTTTGATCATTTCATTTCTGTCAGTTTTTCTTTGCTTTCTTAACTTCTTTGGGGATGAACAGTTCAGTTTCTTCAGTCGAATGTTGTTTGTTTTTTAAAGCATTCACAAGAAACTATATTCCCTTCTTCCAATGTCTTGGTGGTGGTCTGTAAACATGCCACAAATAGTATGTTTAACAGATGCATTTCAATCAGAGCATGTTAAGCCCATCAGTAGAGAAAAGAGACTCCTTCTTCCACAGCCTATTGCCTCACAAAAAGAAAGGATGCAGAAAGCATAGAGTAGCCAGATAGTTTATGAAATTGTCATTGTGAGCTTTTGACAGAAGGTTGAGACTCTAGTTTTGGTAACACATTTTAATCCATGTCTGCAATTTGATCTCTGCATAGGATTTGACCCCTAATGTTTACATGGGTGTTGCAAAGTCTGGAATTCTCAAATTTAGAATCTCAAATCTAGAAATTTCAAATATAGAATAATAAATTTACCTTGGGAGAAATCTGACCTTGCACTTTTGTAAGGAAAATGTAACTATCTCAGACTCTAGCCTTTGCTTATCTGAATGTTTTCAAAGCAGAATCATTCAAATGCTGATCCAACTATGAATCTGTTTCAGTAAAAGGATTATTTTGTGCAATTCTGTATGTTATCTAGATGGAGAAATATAGCAAACATCTGGAGATACTAGTTGCTGAGAGGACCCAGGATTTAATGCATGAAAAACAGAAGACTGATCGTCTGTTGTATAGTAAGTCATACAGCAAAAATACAGGATATACTCAATAATAATTTGATTTTAACTGTGTAATGACAAACAGAAGCCCTTTGATAGGTGATTATTTAATAGATCACATTTAGTTGACAATGAATAAATATACTCATTCCTTGTAAACCTGGAAAGATATTTAGCTACTTTTTATATACTCCCCTTAAAAATCCATGCATTCATCTGAGAACTATGACTCCAGAACCCACAGTGCTCTCACTTTGATCTTACTTAGCAGTCCTTCTGTATAGTTATAAGGAGTGGGGAGTTGCTTTTGGATTGAGGTTACTTTAGATGGCAGTGTATCTCTGGAATTCTGCAAGAAAAAAGGGATAAATAAAGAGGCGTAACACATAGAAGAGAAAAATAAAAAGGCTGTGAAGGTGCAAGATAGCAGAAATAAAGATCAAAAAAATCAGAGAAAAGATAATAAACAAAACTAACACAGGAAGAAAACCCTAGCAAAGACCTGACAAAGAAGGAATATCCCAAGTCTCACTTTTAGAATATAACCCTACTCTGACTTGCAATGTATAGGTATTGGTTTGTTTGTTTGAACTAGAAAGTAATGGGTCATCTGAAATATCTGCACTTCTTAACAGTGAGGTTTACTGTGAATTCTCACATTACAGCACAGCAGATTTTGATGCTAAAGAGTGCTTTCACCTTCAGAATATTTTACATCTATGAGCATTGCTTTTATACCTTTAATTGAGCATGTTGTGTTTATTGTGTACTTTTATCCATGTCAAAAGAGTAACAGCACTCTGCTTTCTACTATAGGTATGTTGCCGAAGCAAGTAGCAGATGATCTCAGGCAGGGAAAACATGCACAAGCTCAAAGTTACTTAAGTGCCACCATCTTTTTCAGGTAAACAAAAATGAAAGATAGAATTAGCACTGACTCCTACTGAAGAAACTTCTAGGGTCCTAGTGGAGGTGAAGCTCTAACGGAGTACAGAATTTCTATCTAAACTGCCCTTTATTGTACCAGGTGGCAACACTTGACTCTGAATATTAGTGTCTTTCAAAATTCTCACACTTCTCCATTTTTTGTTATAATTACTTTAATAAAAAATGAGATTACTATAGAGTGCTAACACACAGCAGCATATCACTTTCTATGTGTTACACATACATGCATGGCCTAAGTAAAGGTTCTAGCGTTTAACTGTGTAAAGGAAATGTGTTTATCCTTAGAGTCCACATGGATTTACATTCTTTGACGTGCTATATGTGAATGACACACAATATAAATTGCATATTTTCACTTGTCATAAATGAATATTTTTTTTCATTTGTGCATAATCCAAACCTGAAGACTACTTTCAAGTCTAGCTATAAAAAATATTTTACTGCATTAGTCAGCAAAATTACTTAGGTCAGTCTTTTTAAATTGAAGGAGTCTGTTCTCAGTTTAAGTAAATATTTGAAGGCAAAACTTTTCTTTAAGATCCTTAGTGAAAGAAATACTGAAACAGAGAACATTAAGGTAGTTCCACTGAGAAATTATTACTGTGTGTTTAGGATTACCAATCTACATTTTTTTAAAACAGTGGATGAGTATATTCTTTTTGTTGTGTTTTAACAGTGATATTGTTGGCTTCACTCAGCTCTCCAGCAGCAGCACACCTTACCAAGTGGTAGATCTCTTGAACAAGCTTTATACCACTTTTGATGAAATCATAGATAACTATGATGTCTATAAGGTGGAGACAATAGGAGATGCCTGTAAGTTCCTTGAGCTCTGGACACTAGTTGGGCATGGCTATTTCATCAGGATAGAAACTGATTTGATGACGAGGAGGAAAAAGATGAAGGAGATTTGGAAAGCTTATTACCATTGGGAAGACCACATGAGAAAAGCCACATAAAAACCAAACAACCACATAAAAAATTAGAGTCCTAGCAGAGCCCTAGTAAACTTTAGGAACATTTTCCTTCATACCTTTCATAATTTCTACAATTGATGATTATTATAGATGGGACAAGTGAGTAGAGTAAACTAGTGCTGCTGTTTATTTACTTCCTATGATCTCTAGAGTCTAATTTTAAACCTTGGTAACAGATTAATCCCAGCTGATAACTGGGATTCAGTTTCATAGGAACACAACTGAAAAAATTAGCTCCTACATGGGATTATAGATGCCATTCCATAAGCTTTATTATATCTGTTTTTTCTTTTTGCAAAGACCATGACAACCTTTCCTCTCTTAAAACTCTGTAGGGGCTTGGCTGCCTCTTCTTTCTGGATTTTTAGGAAAATGGCTTTCTGTTTGCTACCCTGTGAATCTACTGGGTATTGACTATGATCAAAACTGATTTCCATCAAAAACCTAGCAGAATCCAGCAGGATTTTTGGATGAGACAGACTGGAAATGGTATAAGAGATGTGGAAACCACACTCCCCACCCCTGCAACCCCCCCATCCCCCTCTTATATTTCTGTGAATGGCTGAACATTCTGGAGCATAAGATTCCTGAACAAATTCACCTGAGGGATTCTGAAGGAATCTGTCTCTTGTTCTACACAGTATGGGTTAGTGCAGAAAGCACAGGACAATGCCTAGTGGAAATCACTGTCTCTCTTTATAGTATCTACCCAAATACAAAAGGTATTGAGCAGCCACTTTCCTATTTCCTGTCTTATTTCAAGCACCCTCAAAGGAAGCAAGGAGGAAGAAAGGGTAGGAGGAAATAAACTTTATGGAAATGTAAGAAGTAAATCCAAGATATTTCAGAGCTATGGTAATTACATACATGAGCTGCTGCATTACCCTTCATTTGTTTCTGGCTTTCTCTGCTCAGAAAGCATAACTCTGCTACAGGTTATGAAGGAATAGGACTTTAATTTTTCTAGTGTGGGCAACATCATTTAGGAAATCTGTGTGAAATGTCAAAGGTTAACAGAATTGTGTTGTTGTGTTAAGATATGGTGGTGTCAGGAGTACCCAGAGAAAATGGGATCCTTCATGCTGGTGAGATTGCAAGCATGGCTTTAGACCTTCTGGATGTCTGCAAGACTTTTAAGATCCCACACAAGCCAAACACCCTCCTAAAGATAAGAGCAGGAATCCATTCAGGTATGTTGAGAGGGCTGCAAAAGACTTCTGGTTTAACAAATGTCTCTGTAGTGGCATTTCCTTTCCATTAAAAATGAAGTTGATTTATTGGCATGGGATGGAACACTTCATAGATGTCATCCCAACACAATAAATTATTGGATACCTGGAATATTGGAAACATTGTGGAATAGAACATTAGAAACACCACATGGACCCACTGCCTTTGCTGTGTGAATGAAGTCTGGTATTTTGTGTCTGCTACTTGTCCTTTTCAGCTGTTCCCTTCTCGAAACAGTGAGTTGCTTCTTGACTCCTTGATGTAGCCTTCACCCTCAGACTCCCAACTCTCTGTTCTAAGCTGGAGTGTGATTGCAACTACTTCTTGACACACATCTGTAGTTAGACATGTGCTGTGCAGCCCAACATCTTCAAATTAAGCAGCTTACATTTTATCAGCAAGAATTCCTATCTTCTATATTTTAAATCCCCTGGGGCTGACATGAAAGAACCAAAATGCTCACTTTCTGCCTTTAGTGGGAGCATGTTACTTCCTGTTCCTGCATTTCTATGACTTGTGAGTGTTGCATGCACATCTTCTATTAGAATTCTGTTGTCATGTTGAAACATGATTCTGTAGGTACCATAATTTCTGCACACTACTTGTATCTCATCATCATTTCCCCCACTGTTCTATTTTGAGGCCCTTTATTAATTCTGTCCATGGCTCTGGAAGCCACCTGTAAGTCAGATGTATAACCCATATAAGACAGTACTGACATTTAGTCTGTATCTGCTTAATGAATGAGATACGAGGTAATGTAGGAAGTAGCTGTATGGCTGTATGATTTAAACCCACAAAATATCTTGGGTTTTTTTCTTTAACAGGGGCAGTTGTAGCTGGAGTTGTTGGGACCAAAATGCCACGGTATTGTTTATTTGGAGATACTGTGAACACAGCTTCCAGGATGGAATCTACCAGTGAAGGTAACAAGGTGGTTTTGACCATCCTTTAAAGAGTTCTGAAAAATTTTATGCTGAGTTTTGAGTCCTGCCATGTTTAACTGACTGGAAATCGTGTAAGGAGGGTGTTGGTTTCTGGATGCAGTCTGCCTGTGGGAAAGTTATGCCAGTGATATTCTCTACAATCTTTGTAACAAGATCCCCTCATTCCTCAAGTCTCAGAGAGGGATTTTCATGGCTTTGAAGTTTATAACAATAAAAATGGGTAAGAATCAGATAAAATGAAAGGTAACTGGATATACTCACTCTTTCCATTCCTTCCTGGCACCCAGCTGAATTTATAGTGAAAATGTTTACATGGCTCCTTTTTGTCACTGATAACTTCCTCCAATGGAGAGCACGAGAGATGGTAGGACACTATACGAGTTATGTCTAGGAGTTATGTCTGTCCTTAACAAGTATGGAAGATTACACACATATATATATATGTATATGTGTTCTCCAGCAGAGAGATTAGACAGAAATCTCTAAATATTAAATCATGGAGATGTCCTCACTTTTACTTCTTTCCAGGAGATAACAGAGCTCCACGTTTAGTTAGCAAGCTTCATCTTTAGCCAGTGTGGACATTTGAACCTCAGTGTCTGAAATATTTTCTAGTTCTAAAAGAACTGGAAAAATAACAAAACAAAACCAAACAAACCAAACAAGAACAACAAAAAAGAGGGAGTGATTCAAGGTCAAACAACCTTAATGGCGTGGTTTTGTTTTTTCATTCATAAAATGGAGATGAGTAGTTTTATGGTATGGCTGACATTGCAAAGCTTCATAAATGGATTTGAGTTAAGCAAAATCCAAGGTGTTTTCAAGTTTAATTTCAGGTGATGCTTTCAACAAGTATCATGATCCACTATAAACAAGGCAGAAAGGCAGAGAAGTGGTCATATATGATGGCTTTGAAGGTTTAACTAATGCCTTCAGAATCTGCTTCCATCGTTTGTCATTTTTCATCTTGTGTTCTGTATGTCAGCCTATTTCTCACATGATACATCAACACTATAAACTTAAGTATAAATACACAGATGTTTATCCTTTAAGCCTTTTATTTTTACCTTTCTCTGGTTATAGATCCATGGACTTCAAACTACATTAACATGTTTTAACACTAAGATGATCACTTTGAAATAGATTAATTAATTACTAGCAATGTAAATTAGAATTGTTATCAGCTGGAATATGAGTGCAGTGTCTTTCTGTTCCAAAGCAGGATGACCAGTTAAAATACCACATACCCACTAGAAATAGTATTTCTGAGATATGTATCTGGATGTGTTGAAACATATATTTCCTGGTCTACATGGGGTGTTTTGAGACAGACAATAAAAAGCATTTAAACAACAACAACAAAAAAGTGGATATTAAAAAAAGTCGTTTCCTGATATAAGAAAAATCAACACAACAATCTTAGACAGTCCTGCTATCATCTAGAATCTTTCTTGACCAAAGAAGCGTAATGATTTACTTTGTGTCGCAGAATGTTAAAGAAAAAACAAGCCAAATGAAATCAAAACAGGTTTTTTTTGGTAGTTTTACAAATCTGGGCAAAGTTTTTGCCTTCTGGCAAAAGTTGGAGTATTTCAGAATTTGTTGCAGATGCTGTCATTCTTGGTCCTTCCTCCATCATTCGCAAAAGGCAAGACAGCCAAAGTTTACATGAAGACAAATTCTTCACTAAGGAAAAATCATGGTTTTAAAAAAGAAATAGTGGGATTATGGTAATATTTTCTCTTCCCCCATTTTTATTTATGGGTTTGGAGGTAGAAAAAGGATGGCTATTTCTTTAATGCTTACACTTTGCTGAAAACTGTGTGTGCGAAGAAAGCACTGGCTCTTTATTGACCAGAACTATATATGGTTTTCTTTGCAGGATGAAAAGGGTGTTCCTCAGTAATTCCAGCCAGGCAGCTGTGAAGAGTAGACAAATAAAATTAGATGCAGGTGTGAAGAGTAGTGTTTGCTGACAGCCACAGATTTGTCCTGGGATGCTCTTTGTAAGAGGCCAGGAGCTTGAGTGTGAAAATTTCAGATAATAGAACAGCAAAGACATGAAAAAAGCAAAGAGGGGTTCCTTAATGAGTCTTGAAATCTTTGGCACACAGAGGTGGACCAGTCTGTCTTAGATGTTTAATGATAATAAGACAGTTGTCTCTCTTTCCAGCTTTTAAAATACAGTGCAGCTCAAGTGCATACCAGCTGCTGGAGCAGATTGGAGAGTATGTGTTAGTATGTCGTGGGAATTTACAAGTCAAGGTGTGTATGCAACATTTATATGCAGCTTTTCAGAGAGGAGAGTGTGAAAGTACTTTGGAGTCCCTGAATCTTAACCCATGCAGTCCTCCATGTATCAGAATCCCTGGGTTAGACTAGTTCCTGTCCCTAAAGAAAACAGGCTAGGCTTAAGTTTTAAACCAGGACCAATTCTATAGGCTTGTTCATGAGACAACCCTGATAATTCAGAGATTAAGACTTTAGCCAAACTTCGAAGTACAGTATGGTACATTACTTTGTCACAACTTCTTGAAATCAAAAAAGGTCATTCAGATACATCATAAATCATTATTAATTCCATAAGAGGACTAACATATTTCTTGACCCACATTTGGATGGGAATTCAAAGAATTGTTTTACTTGATAGTGCTGCTACTGTCTTTTAAAGAAAAATTTTATGCCTCCATTTTCCTGTATGTACTATGACTGATAGACACATCAGTATCCTTTTGAGACTTGCTTTGAGTTGTTTTAGGAAGATTATTACACAAATGATGGCTAGTATGACAATCCTGTGACTGATTTTCTTCCTTAGGGGAAAGGAGATATGGTAACATACTGGCTTGAAGGTAAGAAAGCCTCTACCACTGACAAGGCTGTCACCAACACTTCAGGGACTCTTCAAGATCCCAAGAGGGCTTCATTTACTTTGATACCAGGTGTCCTTCGTGGTGATCCTCTCTCGAGTCCTGCTTACTAGCCACTCAGTAACTCCAGCATACATCCTGTTTTTAGTCTCTTATGTCATCCTGCTGAATTAGAAAGTAAGAAAAGAGATAGTTCACCACTTTGGCATTGTGGATGTACCAGCTCAGACTTCATTCACATTTATTTCTCTCCCACAAGTGGCAGGAAAAATACAAAAAAGCAAAACTCATTTTAAGGAGTGATACATTAGACTGGGCTACCAGCTAGTAGGGCCATAGGTGGCTCCCAGTGATACCTGTTGATTTGTTTTTACTGGGTTTCCATCTGCCAGCAGCCTTCATTGCTTCAAAGCCATCTGGCTGGACCTTCCAGCCTGTGAGCTGCTCCCATGGGAAAGAAGGTGACAGTGTAGTGTTGCTAGTTAGTGGTATGATAAAGTTTGTGGATATGGTTGAATTTGTGCTGTGAAAGGGAAAATAATGTTTATTGTTAGAAAACAAGACCCATGGAAAGAGAATGATGAAGTAGAGCAATCATAGTGGATAAAAATTGAAATGAGAATTTGTACTCCTGCTTCCATTTCACCTCCATCTATGCCTGGACCATAGAAAGAAGAATTAAGAAGTAATTCTGGGGTGTTTCGGTAGATTCAACACCTAGTGATACCTGCTATCTAGGTGTGGAGATCTGAAAATGCTAGGAAAGAAATGAAAGACACGGTATGCTACTGTTAAGCAGAAGAGAGTCCATTACATGTGCTCTTGTCTTTGACTGCTCTAGGCTTATCTGAAAAACTCCTCTTAACATTAGATTATATTATGGAGTTCCTTTGACAGTCTTTGACTAAAGCAGTGGCGAACCTACTGTTGCTGGCTAGCTAACTGTGAAATCAGACAGCCATCTGAGTCACTGTGTAATTTAGTACACAGTTTGGAAAAGGTCATTCCTGCGAAAGAATTTCCTGTAAAGAGAGACCCATCAGTACAGGTGGATTAATCTGCTGATGAGCATCGGTAAGCACTGCTGGTGTTGACTTTCTTTAAAAACAAAGCCTATCTATGGTGGACCCTGTTTATAATTTTTAGAGTTTTATTTATGGCATTAAATTACCTTTCAGGGAAAATCTATTTTGAAGTCTTTAGCCAGTCCCAGTTCAACTAATGAACAAACAGTCTAACAGAATTAGATACATGAAAGAGAGAGAAGAAGGATACCGAGAGTCACAGCAATTCCACCATAATGTGAACTAGACTAGCCAAAGCTAACTGGGAGGAGTTGAAAAGGAAGAACTATGAGTGACATAGCACAATTTATTCCTTCTTATTTTGCTCCCTTACCTTGAAGTCTGTCCCCGGTCCTAGATTCATGTACAAAACCACACATGTAGATGCAACTATTCTGGCTTAAATTGGTGTAGCTTAAACAAGCAGCTGACTAGTTATCCATGTTCCTATGTATCAATCATACTTTTAATGCTGAATATGTGCTGTGTGATATTAATAGGAGAGTCACATTACAGTCCTTCAGCTTCTGTGGGAAGTAAACACAGTGGTAGCATTGGGTTCTTCAGAGATGCCTAAAAGAGCTAGAAAGCTAAAGCCTTCCAAATTATGGAAGACTTATTTGAAATCAGAAAAATATAGAACATTCTGAGTGAAATTGTCTCGGAAGTCTGTGAGAATACTAATGCTTCATGGCACCAGAATCTCATCAAGGGACACAACATCTTGTTACATGAGATCCTAACAGAGAGACCTGATAAATTTTTAATTATTTTTTTTTCCTAAACATAATACATTCCTTTATTTTTGAATTTCATGTTAGCATGTGGTGCAGTACATTTACCTTATTTGTAAGGTATTTAGCAAAGTAAATGTTCAGTTACCCAGAGCCCAGAAATGTCCTTTAATACAATCATTTCCTTTATGAAAATACTACCTAGATATTGTGAAACTCTGCTCTCTTATAGTGCTGCATGATATGTAATATAGTTTACAGTATTATTTTAATGATTTAGCATTTGTTACATTTTTATTAGAAAGGTGCATATTATAAGGTCTTTTATCAAATTTGAATGTGAAAGCATGTGCTTTATTATATGTTCATCTGTCACAGTACTTTAGTTTTAACTATTCTGTTTTATTTTCTTATTGGTTTTAGAATTAAAAACTTTAAAATTAGTGTCTTTTGAATTTAGAGTCTTCTAAATAGAAATGAGTGATGAATGACCAATTAGCAAGCTTGTTCCACTGACAGTCTTCACCACTGACATGTCCTTGGGTAGTATTCAATTCTGCTGAAGATAGTAGAGAGACTCTTGACTTCAAGAGCATTAGATAATCTGGTGATTATCTACAAAAGAGGTACAGCTTGAAGAACACTGGTGTCAGCCTACCATTCTGTTTTGTTGCTATCTCTTGATCCTCTCTTCAAGAAGCTCATCTCCAGAATGAGACCCAGATTATTTTCTCATAAGAGTTGAATCCATGACATTTCTCCTGAGACTTCAAGCAGTAACCCTTGTTAATGTCAGTTTGATGGTTGTGATGAAATGACTTTTTACTTCAGAAGGTAGAAGTACAATGTAATGAACATTTTAGATGCAAACATAACTACCCTTAGTCAACCAGCAAGTAGTTTAAGACTTATCTCAGGCATATTGACAGATGTAGTCAATGTCTATAGCCAGCCATATTTCATTAAATACAGAAGCAAAAGTCTATCTGGTTACACAGGTTTTTAGTGGAAGTTAGAT
>JANHFX010023823.1:0-11017 GCA_027560015.1 Chloroceryle amazona
CTTGCTTTGGCCGCTGCTTGGGACGGGGCGGCGGCTGGACCTGTCGGTGCTCCGTGTTTCTCCTTTGTCCGACGCCTTCGTGGTGTCCGGGATAATAAATATTTGGGGTCGTTTAGCGTTTTATCTGCTCGGGCCAAGTGGCCGTGGAAACCCGCGGGAATGGCTGATGGCGAAGGGTTGTGGGATACAGGCCAAGATGCCCTTATTTAAACATTCGAGTGTTTGATTTTGGGGGGTGACTTTAGGGTAACTTAGCCTGCTGTAAGGGAGCTTTGGGGATCCAGTGTAACTCCTCGCAAGGCACCGTGAGTCTGTGTTCGGCAGGAGGGCTCTGAAAGCCCCTAGCAGACAAGATCACAGGTCAGATATT
The DNA here is from genome assembly GCA_027560015.1 of Chloroceryle amazona. NCBI lineage: Eukaryota > Metazoa > Chordata > Aves > Coraciiformes > Cerylidae > Chloroceryle > Chloroceryle amazona. The sequence continues at coordinate 371 of JANHFX010023823.1, forward strand.
GCCTGCATGGGATCTTTGGTGGCTTAAGTGCCACCATGCATCGGTGTGTGAGTCTAAAAGCACATGGTATCACTATTTTTATAATTACTTCAAAGTGGCAGAGGCAACTTAGGAGTTTGTATTGTCTCTGCTGGCGATACTGATGATGCTGTTCATGTGGATCTCTTCTGTCTGGGGTAGGACCCCTGCTGAGGTCGGGACACATTCTATGCACTCTGTTTCAGGTTGCCTGTCCCATGCTGTTGCTCAGTGGCATGTCAAGCGTGGCTCTGTTGGAGCTGACAGATTGGGATTTTGGTTTACATTTGGTCTTTGCTATTACAGCCTGGCAGAGTGGAACAGGGGTTAAAAGAGTGGCCCGCATTGATAGCGAAGAACGGTGTTCACAGCAGTAAATATGTTCACGCCAAACCTGCTGCGTGGTAAGGCCACAGCACAGAACTTGCCCGTGCAAAACCCTGCACTCAACAGGAATGTGGCAGCAAGATCATGAAAAAATCATATGCCATTCCTTTTCCCACTAGCCCAGCAGGAATACGATCCAGAGCCCTAGAACTCAAAAGGAGAAAATAAAGACACCGGGCAGCAGATTTGCCGAGGGCTCACGAAAACTGAACGGATCCAAATTCTGAGACAAGTGTCACAGCAGTTACTGTGACTTCTATGCCTACAGTGTACAAAGGACCCGTTCAAAAACAAGCTTGTCACTGCCGTTTGATAAAAGCCAAATAGGAGGACTCGGTGTCCCTTGTCCTCCGTGTTGCGTAAAAGGGATGTTGGCCAGATCACTTACACACCTTGGGGTGACTGAAAATGTGAATGTGAACAGGAATGAATATAATCTGTTTTGAGCAGAGCTGCGGTGCATTTTACCCTTTGGCCAGGAGATGGAGAATGAGTCCTGTTAACTGTTTGGGAATGTGGCAGTGGATCTGAGCGGGCCCCGGTGCTCCCTCCGGTGCCTTTTACCGGGCAGATTTATATGTTGGTATAATCACAGAAACACGTTAAAGACAGGCGAGTACAGCCCACATAATTGCCTGAAAAGATCCATTTACATTTAGAGTAGCTTCTTTTGTGCTCTCTCGATAAATATCAAGATATATTGGGTTTTACTTTTGACAGGGACTGTAGGAAACACGTGAACCTTCATTGCCAGACTCCAATTTACGTCAGGCTGTTTTTTTCCCAGCTAATCTTTCTTTTCAACGAAACCCCAGCGAAATTGGAGACCTGTGTTAGACTGTCTGTGAAGTCACTTCCTCAGGCAATCGTGAAGTCATACAGCATCAGCAGCTTAGTCCTTGGCCAATATAAAAACTTTACAGTGATTATTTTGATGAGATTTTGCCTTTGTTTGTATGTAACCCCTTTGGAGAGCCGGTATTTTGGTTGTGCTTAACACCAAAGATACTGCAAATGGCAAACCTCTCTGGGGTGTAAAAAAGCATGAGCTCCAGTGAATCTTTTCTCCTGGGGCAACATTCATGAAAAGAAATGAGCCAGCCTGGCTTGTAGAAGCCAGAGTCTTGTATTGCCCAGAGGCAACCCAGAGTTGCATAGCTCTGGATGTGGGAGAGAAACCTCTGCTCGTACACGGCCCTATCCTGTTTTTCCCAGCATATTACTAGGAATCTTTCTTTGCCCACTGGATGCCACTGTTACACAGAAATATTCACCGACTATTTCTGCAGGCTCCTGCTCTACACACCTTCTCTATCAGATGTGTAAGGCCACTTCAGGGTCAGCAGAGCTATATGGATTTAGCCCTACTAACCAGCCTTTTTGTACAAAAGAAGTCTCCTTAACACTTTGCATCTTAATGACATGGCATATGTGAACCTTGGGACCTGAAGGTACAGGCCAGCAGCAGGAATATAGTGATGTTCTTTGAAGGTGAATCAACACTATATGGAAAAAAAACATTGGTGTGTCTTCAGGTCACATATAGAAGGACACTTTCCTCAGCAGCTACATCCTGCAGTGCCTGTTTTGTGTGCTTAATACAGGATTTTGTGTGTGGAAAGACTGGTTCACAGAATTCTCTCCTTAAAAGCAAAGCCTGGAAGTAGCAGCTTTCCCTGGCGCACTCATTGTAAACGTGCACTCATGTTACGCTTACACCTTGTGGCACTGCCTTCAGAGGCAATGACCTGGATAGAACAGAAAGGAAATATGTGGCTGCCACTTTTTAGAGAAAGCTGAACAGTATTTCTAGCACAGCTGAATCTCAGAACAAACCAGAAAGTGACCTACATCCAATGCCCAGCTTTGGGAATTAACTTTAAAGAAGTTCAATTCCACATCTAGGTCTTTCCTCTGAAACAAATGGAACCACAGCCTAATAGAATCTAACCCCACGGGGATTCCTCTTTGTTCCTTTCCAACAATTTTTAGCACCAAAAACCAACCATCTTGATTTTTTAATCCACATTTTTTACTGGAAAAAATGTGTCTTCAAGTTAATGCAAACCTTAGGGTTTGAATCCTTTGTATTCTAACAGCTGAACTGATTCCCAATGTCTTGAGCCATTGGCCTTTCAGGAGCTGGTCTAAATAACAGGAGATTTAAAATAAGCCAGGAGTTGTGGCAAAGCTACTATGACTGTTACGTAACAGATGTGTAAGTTAAAAGGCCCGTGTCTGTCTGGGGACACCATCTGCATCCAATAAACATAAAAGCAAACGACGTAACCGACAATAGGCAAAGCGTGGGTCCAGCTTCGTGTGACCTACAGTGCTGTACATCTGGGAACTTATGAATTCAGTGGAGTTTCCCCTCTGAGCCATCTGATGTGTGTTCGCACAGTCTGCTGAGTCCCTTAGGTGACAATCCTTTGATGTCTTGCTTTTTGCAGCCCAGTCAGAGTGATAAAAAATACTAGAGACAGTTTGGATCTTCATACATCAGTTTGAAATCTCAGGGGGAACTTTAAAACACTTGCTAACAAATTTCTGCCAAGCAGATGCTGAATGGAGCCTGCCATCAATAAGGCAAGCGGCAAATAAATACGATGGTGTCGTGTACTCAGCCCCGGGGCTGCAGCTGTGTGATGGTGCTGCCAGTGGCGTCCAGAGAAGCACTGTTCTCTGCTTCTGAATTTCATCCAGTTCCCTGGAGCCCTGTAAGAAGCAGCCTCTGCCTCAGCTTCATCTGTAAAATGAGGTGAGGGGGATCTACCTTCTTATCCCACCAGGATCTGGTCCCACCACACCGCTGTGAATGACCGTGTGGAAGCAGCACGCCGGGTCACTGAGCTCCCACTAGAAGCACATTGGCCAAGGTCCTGGATAGTGCCAGGTGGAAGACTGGTGGAGTTCTGGGATGAACCCAGAGCTGAGTGAAAGACTCTAATAAGGAAACGTAATGAATTGCTAAATAACGACTTCTTCCCCTGCCCTCTTTCCCACCCACTGCTTCCAAAGCACATCTAGAGGCAGGATGAAAAGCTGTGTGAAAAAAACCAACAACACAAAACAAACCCAACAGGCAAATTGCCATTCAATTATTTCATCTATTTCTAACTTTAGGGTTAGAGGATTTCAAAATTAGAAATGTCTTCTCAGCCTTCCCTCTTTAATATGCTTTATTTATTGCGCCGGCTGAATATGGCAGAAGGAATTCTGCATGGGAAGTCAGGCTGTGCTGCTGTAATTAGCTAGCAGTGGTGGCAGCAGGCATCTTTGCTTCTTTATTATTTTAAAATTCTCAGCACTGTATTATGGGATGAATTTCTACCACAGCAGAATGTTAATGCTTGGGAAAGCCTGTGAGCGCAGCATCCTCCTGCATTAATGTAGCCTTCAAAATCTCAAAGTGATCCCAAGTGTGACTGCAGTGAAATCAGCGGGATTACACCAGTGATGAAGCTGGTCCTAGCCACAGAGTACACCAGGAGACTAATCCTCCTTTTTTTCTGCTGCTGCAATTATTTAAGCAACTTACTCATGTACCTGAGGTCAAGTTCAGTGTGGCTGTAAATGAATGTTTGGCACTAGATCAAGGGGGAATTACATCCTTAGGCACCTCTGGCTGTACTTAGTATATTGTATACACAAAGAGTTCTCTTGCTGTAAATGGGGACAGACCCTTTCTTGAAGTTGTGTTCATTTTTAAAAGTAAACATGCATAAAACAACCCCACCCTTCCCGTCCTTAGCTAAGGTTGGGAGCCTCTTGCAAGTCCAGTTTTAGAGGTCTCTGCGAACATTTCAGCTGGCTCATGCAGCAGCTGAAAACCCGGGCAATGAAATCTTACTGTCACTGCAGGCACTGGCAGGTTCATCAGAAGGGACATCACATCTTTGCTGTAGGACCACCTGACTTTTCTAGGCTGTTTAGGAAGGAAGCATCTTAATTCCGTGATTCTGTGTGATTCTGGGATGCTGAACACTTGCCACTTCCCTCTTTCCCCTACCAGAAGAGTCCATTCTTCACTCCCAAATGTCCTCGTGGAGCAGGTGGTGCTCAGGGAAGGAGATTTGGTGGGCTGCCCTCTCCTCACAGGTATCACTCTTTCCTATCCGTGTGCCAGATATGAAGTCTGGTGGGAGCAAACCGCAACAAGGAGTGGGAGATACTGCACTGTGCCTTTGCGCTGAGTTGGAGGTAGGGAGGACATGCCAATGATAACTGAAGAGCAGGCGAGGAGCGGAGAAAGAGGCGAGTAACTGGCAGAGTTTCAGAGATAAAAAGCTTGAGTATCAACATAATTGCCCTGTGCTGTGTTCCTCAGGGTATTTGACAGTGTGCTGTAGAACTACGGGCAGGGTGCTAACCATCACTGCTCGCTCATCATCTGGAGAAAAGGGGCTTGGATTAGTTTACCCTAAAGGGACTTATTTCTTGTCCAAATCATATAATAAAACATATAATAAAACAGGGCCAGGAGAGTCACTTTCCATGAGGCTCGTTACTTAATGTTATGTAAGAACCAGAGTCTATGTGACCGTAAGTGCTCCTTGAGGTTGAGTTTGCAGGCAGCGCTGGCTAGAACACACATTTTTGTGTGAGAGCTGAGTGCCTGCATGCCAAATTGGCTGTCTCTGTGTACAGCCACAGGATCTAGGAGAGGAATAGGCACTTCTGCAGATTTTATCTCCAAATGTGGTCTCCAGCATGTGTGCAGGGAGGAAAATGAACAATGGTACTTTAAGACTTCAGGGCTGGTCAAACATGTAGAGCTGGAAATACAGGCAGGTAACAATTTAGAGGTCTTGCTGTAATTAGCTTAGTGTCAACTTGATTGTTGGCCATTGGGAAAATTTTTGACAGGTTAATATAGAACAGGAGCTGATTTCCATTTTTATAGCTCCATGTTGTTCTCCCTATTGAATTCTTACTATTAAACATATCCATTCCATGCCAAAGGATAAAAGCTGCTGAAGACAACCACCTTAGAAGGATTCCTAGATTTGAGTGGTAGAGAAAGCCTCTTAGCACTGCTCTGCAAACAGATGTGGACCTCAGAATCAACAAAGCATCTCTCTAGCAAAAACACTTAGACAATATTCACATTATCTGTGTGCAGGACAAGCTGGACACTGAATGAAATTTAACAAAAAAAAAACAAACCCACCATGATTCAGGAAATTCTATTCTATTTAAAATCAGCACTGATTAAGCAATTTGGAAAATCTCCCCCTAAATGTGTATCCTATCTGCTGATGGCCACAGTAAAGAGACAAAGGCAAAGCAGAGATGACTCAAACTCTTGGCTTATCAGGGTATTAAAAACCAGATTGAAATCTCTCTGGCTGACACCCAGCGTGCAGGGACGCCAGCTTAAGTTTCTCATAACTGATCTTTCCAGTTTGATGCTCAAAATGTATCATGGACATCTGGATAGCATAAAAACAAACCTAAAGTAAACCAAAAGAGCCTTGTGTCCAACTGCTGAGGCTGGGTGATTCCAAGAGAATGTTTGTGCAGTCATGAAGCTTCCCCTGGAAAAACACTGGAGTGATGTCATGAAGTAGATGAATTCACATCTCTGAGTCATCCCAAGATGCTGTATGATGCAGTGGAAGGTCCTGGAGGAGAATCTGGAGGTCCACATGTAGATCTGCTGCTGAGTGTGCTGTGTTAGCTCCATGCTGCTGGCTTCTTCTCTCACCGTTATCTGTTTATCTGAGAAGTGGACTGCCTCAACAGGAGTCCTCCCTCCTCTCCCACCTGCCTTGCTTTCCCACTGGTGACTGCCTCATGGGTGGGCAGGGCACTCACTGGCTCACTGGCTTTATGCCAATTCAACCATCTTTTTTCCACTAATGCTCCTTTGGAATGGACAGTTAAGCTCTATCCATGTTAGCCACGTGCAAAGACTTCTCCTGGTATCTCTGCTCGTAACTTGGCAGGGAGACAGGAGAATACAGGGAAAGAAGCACTGGTACCACCAAGGGCTTGGCCGCCTGATGCTCTGAGGCTGAGCAGAGCGTGGAGTTGGAATCCCCCAGGTCCTTCAGTTCCATGAGTGGAGGCTCCCAAGCCCTGGGAGACATGGTAGTTACACCCTTAGCTGAGTCCCAAGGGCGTGAAGCTGTGGAGCCTTGGGCCAGACACAGCAGCCCTGGGAGAGTTTAGGAATACAACGTGTCTTTGTCCTTTAGGGGGGAAGGGGGAGCTGATGCTGGAATGCCACTCAGAGAGGCAGTCACTGCAAGTTTAGCAGCACCTAAACAAACCAAAAATCCCTTTGCTACTTTGCTATTGTTTTCTGCCAAAATGCATTTTTATTACCTTTGGGAGTGGGAATGTTCCCTGGCTCTAATAAAAACGTCCCTACTTTGGTAAGGCAGTAAAGACTTTGTGCAGATTTAAAGGGCACCAGCTTCCTTTTAAATGGATTCATGTGTGTGGCAGAGACTGTGAACAGAGAGGCAGTTGAGTCACAGGGCTCTAATTGTAGCGTGGTGCATTTTCTATGGAGAATATGCTCTTTGCCCCTGCTTGTTTTGGTTTGTCCCTTTGAAACCAGTTCTCATTGCTCTTGATTGAAAAGGAACCCAAATGAGACTAGTTCAGAACAGTTATCCACAGCCTTTATAGGTGGATAGTGGTTTCTGCTGCTGTCAGTTGGATGTCTGCATTGAGAAATCTTCTAGTAGTTGTGGGTGTAAGCGCAGATCTCCTTGAGCTCCACTTCCTATGGAATACTCTTCTAGATGATGAGTTTGGCCCTAGAACCTTGTACCTCAAAAAGCCAAGGTTTATGCTCATTATGCTCCCCCCATTCACATTCTCTCACACTATGGCCATGCCCACAGTTTGCTCAGCGCTTGCCCCTAAGGTCTGACAAGGCTGTGAGAGCATCAAGATTTCCTGAGATCTCATCTGCTTACGTTTAGGCACGGCACAGCAGTGAGATGACTCAAAGTTCATACGCAGGCTAACCGAGGAAGCTAACCGAGATAGCTGAGGCAACATGCCACCCTAAGACAGAAAATAATTTCAACAATGCATCCTGAAAAATGGTCCCATCGGTTCCCTGGGGCACCCTCTAATGGATCCTAATTAGAAGCTGTCACTTCTTGTTATTTGAAGGAAGGAATGTTCCAGCTTTCCCACCCCTTACCCTTGGAGAGACTGTGATGAGAGCTGCCCCTAGGAATTGTTTCATCTAGGGCACTTTCAGTCCTGCAAGAAATTAATTGTGAATTTCTGTGTGTGGTAGGGCAGGCACCTCCAGGAGGTGCACAGCAATGCAGACACTTCCAGGGCTCTGAATTCTTGCACACAAAAGCACAGATGCCTGCTTGAGAAAACTTTTATTTTTTAAGCATTTGTGCCCATCATTTCTCATGCACTAAACTCCTGCTCCTCTCCAGCTCAGCCTATACCCTCCAACATTCATGCATTAGATTCCTAGGATAGGTCTCCTTGGAAAGGCACTTGCAAGACCCATGCAGGCTGTATGGCTACAGAGTCCTGCTTAGTCAGTTCAACTGGGCTGCCGATGTTGCCGACTTGATCGGTAGGTTTTTAAAAAATCTGTTGTGAAACCGCAGCCCCTAAACGATGCAGCCTCCCCTCTGTCTCCTGCTAGCACATTCCTTACATGCATCTTTTTCAGACACTTGGTTTCTTGACAGCATTTACATAACCTGGATGAAAATACTCCCACAGCCGATTAAATGCCTGCTATGAAATCCAAAGCTCTGATTAAAAGGATGGAGCTTTCTAGGACTGCAATATTTGCACAGATGGTTAATACTCATGGCTTGCTCTACAGGGGAAAAAGTGTCATTTTCTTTACAAGTACATACAGTCTGAGCTTTCCCATGGGAATTGCTTGTTTTGTTCAGATTATTATTTTAAAGCTATCATCAGATGTGATCACCCATTGGATTAGGGGAAGCAAAAGGAGATGATCAGATAATCCCTAAGGCACAAAGCATTTTGAGTTGGATTTGAAGAGAGCTGTCACCTATGGTCAATTCGTTTAGCTCAGGGTGCTCCTCTCCTTCTCTGTATCTTGGTGAAAATGCTCAGTGCCTGCTGTCTGTGACCTCTAGAGATGTGGGATGTTGTAGTAATTTGCTCAAGGAAGTTCCCTCTGAGCTGGCTGATGTGACAAGCCCTTTTCAGTAAAAATGCATTGTTGAAAGAGTAAAGCACAGAAGTTGATTAGCAGGTAAATACCCAAACCAGGCCTTGCATCAGGATGTACCCTTCCTTATCTGGTGCACAGAAATCTTTGGCAAAGACAATTTTGGATCTGTCCCAGACAGATGAGCATAAAGATCTAGTCAGAATAAATATTAAATACAAATTAAGCACAGTAAAAATGAATTCTCTGAATACAGGGGTTTGTACCGTGGGTCTTAGAACAGAGACTTCATTTATGGGGAAATGTTCCCTAGAATAAGGAAGGTCAATCTCTTTGCTGTTATTTTCCCATCCCTCTGGGAAAAGGATGTGGACCCTCAGTTTTTAGATGTGGAAGAACAGGACCGAAGTGGAAGATTTTTCACTGACTGCAGGGGAATTGGGATCAGCTCTCAGTTTACTGGGGTTTCACTAGCAGGCTACGTAACAAATATTAGCAAAGCATGAGCAAGAAGCAAACCCACTGGCTCTTTGCTGGGGCTGTACTACTATTCATCCGGCCCTAGATCTGGTGCAGAAACATGGAGCTAAATCAATGACTGAGTTCATGACAGTGTAGAAGAATAAAGAGCTAGATTGCAGAAACTTTGTCAGTCAAATCCTTCTCAGATGGACATTCCCTAATTCAGGATTTTAACCTTTTCCAGAGTCCTGTCTGTCCAAACCTCAGAAATTCCCAGTGTTTCTCAGGCAGGAACCAGCACATGAGGAAGTAATTAATGAGAGCAGGAGGGAAAAAAAAAAAAAAAGAATGTGCTGAATAGAGGCAAAACTGAGACTCAAATCCCTCATCCCACAGGCTGCCTCCTCAGTCCTCAAGATGCAGACAAAAGACATTCCAGCTCCTGCCAAACAGCCCGAAGAGATGCTGAAACACTCAACAACCACCCCAGACATTTGTGTAAAGGAACAGTTGAACAGTGAGGCTGCCTGATGCACACTGTCTGTGGAGTGTAGGCGGAGTGTCTCTTGAACTGAGGATCTGTGAATCAGCCACAAAATTATCCATGGTCCTATGTGCCAACGATCCACGGCAGACATAGGCTGCAGGAAGCATCACATTAGCGCTATTCTGGTTTTCAGCTAAGCAGCAAGTCTGGAATCATCAGTTAATTCATTAAGGAAAGTATAGAGTGTTTTCTGGAAGCTGTGCCTAGGGCAGGACTGTTAGCTGCATCACCTGATTTCCAGCAGCCTGAGTTTCACCCTTGTTCTGTCAGACACCTCAGACAATATACCAAATCCACTTAAAATGCTTGGAAAAAAACCCAAACAACAACCAAACTCACCATAATAAAACTGTGTTTCTTTGGATAAATGATACCCTTACAGGAATGCTGTGCCTCAGTTTTCCCTTCTGCAAATTAGGGAGACGGGAATGCCCTTCAACTGTTTCCCAGCAGTACTGTAAAGCTCATTTGATTAACATTTATTAAACCACTCAGGGTTCTTGGAGGGGAATTGCTACTGAAGAATTAATTGTTATGATTGTTGCTTATTCCCCGGATGCTTGAAATGTGGAACTTGGCAGGATTCCGGAGGAAGTATCCTTGTGAGCTCAGATAGGAGATGAGCCAATGTGACAGTCAGGCTGTTGGTAGAGGCAAGACTGATTATAACCCTGGGGGGTCTTAAATAGTAGATCTAAGCTCTGAACATGGGCAGGGCTTCAGAAACCTGTGTCCATCCCCTGAAGTATAGAATCATAGACTGGCTTGGGTTGGAAGAGATCTTTAAAGGCCCTTTACCCGCTCCCTGCAGGGGGTTGGACCACATGACCTTTAAAAGTCCCTTCCAACCCAACCCAGTCTATGATTCTGCGAATGCGGGTGTTCCTCATCCGTCTCCTGCTCGCAACAGGTGCCAGCAGCAGAGCCTGGGGGGTTTGTCCTCAAGTTTAGAAAAGGGAGGGGAAAACAAGCACATGGGAGGGGTTAGTGGTTCAAATCTGCTTGGAGGGGGGGCGGTGATGCTCACCCAGCTTGGCCCCAGCGCCGCGCGGGGTCAGACACCTCCTAACCCCACCCCCTCCGGGCCGGG
>JANHFX010023824.1:0-17296 GCA_027560015.1 Chloroceryle amazona
CCTCCCACCGCGCGGCCGCCGCCCCTCCGCCGCTGCCCGCCGGAGCCGCCGACTTCCCCCCGAGCGCGGGTCGCTGCCGCCTCGCCCTGCCATGAGACGCCCCCCTCCGCAGCAGCGCTGAGCGGGGAGCGCGGAGCCATGCCGGGCTGGAAGAAGAACATCCCCATCTGTCTGCAAGCCGAGCCAGAGCGAGGTGAGAGCGGAGCACCGGGGGCGGCAGATACCGCGAGGGAAGGAGGGCGGGGGGGCTACCGTACTGCCCGGTGTTACTCCCACCCTGCGCCCCATCCTCGGGATAAGGCGGCAGCCACCCCCCCACGGGGACGCCTGGGCGGGCGGCCCCGCGCCTTCCATCTTGCTCCGCTGCCGGGGCAGGAGCTGGGGGCGGGGGGGGCGGCGGCGGCAGGAGGTCGACACCTGGGGGCCGGGCGGGGGGGGACACACCGGGCCGGGCCCCACCGCCTGCTCGGCGGCAGAAACTAACTTTCCTCCGCGATTCCGCCGCCCGCGCTACCGCGGGCTGGGGTCCTAGAACCAGGGGAGCGCGAGACGGAGCTTGGCGGGGGGGGGGTGTCTCCCTCCGAAGTGACTTCGCGAAACTTCCCTTCGTGGGGCTCTGCCCCCGGGCCGCCACTCGTGGTGGCGGGCGGGGGCGAGGATCGACCCGTACCGTTTCTCCGTGGGGGGTGACGGCACGACGGAGCCGTAAACGCCCGCTGCGAACCGGCAGCGATCGCGTCTTGGCGCCGAGCAGCGGCCGCGGGAGCTGCCCCACCAGTCCTGCCAGCGGCCGAGGAGTGGTCTCGGATCCCTGCTCTCCGGTGCCGGGGTCGGTGCTGTCGGAAGGCGGATAGCTTTTGGTTGCTTCTCAAAATAAATAGTCTGTTTATGCTAATCGAAAGGTAACTTTGCCGTTTCCTCAAAGAGGGCTTCCTCCATGGCAGGCTGTCGTGCCACTGCTCTGTCCTTAGACTGTGAATCAAAGGGAAAAAGGCTAGTACACCACTTAGATCTGGGAACTTTCAGGTATGCCTGTTGTCTTGTATCTTTGATTTACAGCTCCTTAATTCTGTGGTAGCGTATGGAGCCCTGAAGTAGGACATTCGGGTTTGGTCGCCGCGGTATTGGATAGATACCTCTACTGCTAGGGTCAGAAATTCACCGAGCGTTAACAAGGAAGGACGTTTTGTTTGCTCTGTGCAAGAAGTATTATACCCTTGCTTTGGAGGTGGAGATCTGTTGCAGAACTGCTGCCGTGCTTCTGACTAGTAAATCCGATCCCTAACGGGAAGTTCTTTGCAAACAAATGACATCATAAAAATAGTGTCTAAAACGGGAGCAGGTATTTCAGCTGTGAAAAGCCAGATTTTTAGTCTTTAAGTAAATACCATCATTATTAAAATCGGTGGCCATACTCCTTTATGTCAGGATTCTGTGTAGCTGAGGAATTGCAGAAGTAGGATGGACTACAGTTGTCAAAATATATCAGATGCTTTTACAGATCAGGAAACTTTAGAAGGGGTTTAATCTGGCTATGTCAGAAACTGGAAAGATTTTCTCATTTCTTTCTGCGTAAAGGTTGTGTCATGCGCTGTAGCATGCAGACTTGTCTTTACACCAAATAAACAGTGGTATTGGTTTTGCTGTGATGGGTTTAATACCAGCTAGAAAACTGATAGAACAGTTCTTGTTTATTCCTATTTTCTATTTAATCTCTTCCATCTTCATTATGAAGCTGGATAGATTTATATGTTAATAGTCCTACCACTGGTGCTTTTCTTTATTGTATTTCCACTGTGTAAATAAAAAAGCTATTTTGTGCCTAAAGTAAATGATTACCTTCTGAAGTATGTTGCATTGTATATTGCTCAAGTTTAGCTAGTAATTTAGCAGGATTCCATTTATTGGAACTTCTCTGCTTTAGACTTGGGAAAAATACTCAATGGTGAAAATAGTTAATCAGTGTTGAATTTAGTAGTCCTTTAGTATAGACAACAGATGAAATAAAGCTTTCAAACTCTCCAGAAAAATGGCCAGTGAAGTACTGAAATGAAGGTGCATCTTTGGCTAATGTAGGAGTTTAGTATGGCTTTGAGTTAAAAGGCAATCACAGATACAGTTAAATTCTGGTTCAAAGCCAGTTGTGCTAACATCCCCCTCTGCTGTTTCTAAAAAATATTTCTGTTTGGTTACTCCAGAGCATTTTATGTACATTCCGTGATTCTGATTGCACTTTAGTAAATGTAAATGCTGGTATTTTAAACTAACACTGTAGCCAGTGATTTTCTATGATTTAGATATAGAGTAAATTGGATGTGAAATATTTAGTTACACAAATTCTATTTGTCACATGCTCAAGCACACTCATATATAGCATCTAAAATAGCCATTTATCCATCTGTCCCAAATGCATTTGTATATTGGATAATATTTATATGGAATTTAAGAATAAGAAACATTTAATGCATGTGCATTTTCTTTGATTTTATGTACCTGTAATCTGGTTGTTTAACTAATGTTTTCTTCTAGTGAGAGGTGCCTGTCTTTATTCAACCCCATGAACACCACCCTGACTGACCAGTAGTGATTTTGTAGTATAACAACACAAAACTCTCCTCAGTTAATTTGGTGCTGAAGTTTCTTGGTGGTGAATACTCCCAAAACGGACTATAAAAATGATACAAACAAACCAGAACCCAACCACAAATCAAACAAAACCTCAGAAAACAAGAGGGTAGCTAAATAATCCTGTTTCATCTGTGGTTTCCTGCAGGCTTTCCCCTTCAGTCTCAGTTTGTTGTATCCACAGTCTGTACACCCCTTCTTTGTCATAATAAACAGTTACTGTGCAGCTTCTATTTCTAGTGTTGTTGTAACAGCAAGTTTGAACTAGAAGAGGGGAGGTCACTGAAGGTGCTGGAAAAACTGGGAAGGTAAAAATTTCCCTATGGTGAGCCACAAGTGGTTTGTACAGAGCACATTTCCCCAGGCTTTTTACCCCTCAAACTTCACAGGCTTTTTAGCCTCTCCCTTGAAGGTCTGCATACTGCACATGTACCTGTATAGAGCTGGTCAGGCCCCTATGTTCTCAGCTGTGGAAAGGAGGGAAGATCTGGGTGCTGAGGTGGGTGGCTTTGTTAGAGGGGATCTGAGGGCTGTGTGGGAATCTTGCTATATCCCTGAGGCAGCATAAAAGGTTCCCTGGGTATTGATAGTTGTGTCTCCATCCAAATGCAGCATTGGTTTGGGGAGCACTTCAAAAGCTGTTGTCTTCCCTCATGCTTGGTTCATCTAGCATGTCAGGAACTGGATGGTGGTGCTACTGCAGCAGTGTGTTTCTGGTGCGAGGGCTCAATTTAAACTATTGGAGGAGCATTATTGTTTTGATGTGCGTAGCTGCTGGGATATTGCGATCATATCCATGTGCAGATGTATGGGGTTTGCTCCAAGCAGGGTTATTTTAGTTTATCAGTATCCTTGTTTGTCCCTTCCTTGCTTCAGAGCCCCCCTTCCATGCTGAATGCCTTAGCTCAGCCTGTCTTTGTTCCTACAAGTCATGTGCCGAAATGGAGGTTATCCAAAAACTCAACAAAATAGGCATTTTGCTAATGGAAATTAGCTGGTCTTACTGAAATGAAGTAGCAGAGAGACATGGTCAACTCTATTGGCTCACCTTGGCAATAATTGATACCCTGAATAAAGGAGAGTAACCTGGGTTAATATCTCAAGCGTGCATATGCATGTAGGGTTTAGCATTTGTGAGAATGCCTTGTGGAGAAGGTTCTTTTCCAAGCAGTGTCAATCAGCAGTATTTCAACAAGGATTTTTAGGTGTCTTCACTGCAGAAATTTTGTGGAATGCTTACACCAACTAACAAATCTTACTGTGGGTTTTTTTTTTTTTAATAGACTAAAACTATATTTAAAATATGGCTAGCTGCTTTTTTAATGCATGCTACAATACAGTTCCTGGTTTTCTACTGCCCACTTCATAATTGAGCAGCACTCTGGAGCAGCTGTGCTGCTTCTGGCTTCCACCACCACGGTTATCACAAAGAGTCCACTCCTTCAGAGAACAGGAACTGTGCTCTGTGAAGAAGAGAACTGTAGCATACACCTGATGCAGTAAACCTGTCATTTCAAAAATGACATAGGAAGACTTACCAGTATAAGACTAGAGTCATTAAAATTCAGGGCACACTTCCCCCCCTCCCCAATTTTCTGCCTAAGAAGCTAAATCAAATCTTGTTATAAACCATCTAAACCACTTTTTGAGGCGATATCTGAGCAAATACCTTGAGAAGAAAAATGTTCCTGGAATTAATTTTTTTCAATATCCCTTCCAATCAAGTTAAATGAAAGCATTTTATAGAACTCCTGTTTCAACTTTATGGGTGATCAAGTTTGACAGGAGAACAGAAAATAGTATTTGTATGTCTTGTATGTTCACTATGGGACTGCTTGAGATCCCTTAATGTACAAGGTTATTAATTTTAAGAATGCATTTATGTATAGTTTGGTCTTGATGGGGTTTTGTTTGTTTGTTTTTTAAATGTGCCTTTCACAGTTGCTCTGCCTCTATGCTTAACACTGTAGCCCAGTTATATCAAGGAAGAAGGAAAGACTGTATTTTTATTTTCTGCTCTTCCATCTGTTATCACAGTTCTTGACAGTCAGAAATTAGGTGAACTTTAGGAAGCATTTTAAAGGAAACCCTAGGAAATGTTTTAAAACCCAAGACTCAAGGAAAAAAAAAGCAATTATTTTGTGAATCCTGCCTCAAATACAAAACAAATGTGTTCTCATGGAAGATGTTTTGACAGCAAGCATCTATCCTTGAGGTTACTGCTGCGTGAGCTTGTCTGCTCATCTTAAGCTGGAAGAGAAGCAGTTTCTCAGATAAGGTAGAGGTATGGGCCTGTTATTGAACTGAATTGTGTTATTGCAACTTAGCAATTTGCATCTGATTAAATGAGGCCACTTTAACAAAGTATATGCTTCATAATCTTTCCAGGTGCATGTTAAAAATTAGCTTATATTTTCAATAAAGAAGTTCTGGTCTAATAAGGCACTTGAGCTTACATGTGTCCTCAGAAACAGAAGAGAGAGGCTGATGGCCTAGGATTGTAAACATTGTGCAAAGGCTCTCGGTCTGTCTTTATCTGTCTTCTCATTTGTGTCACATGCCTTCCGAAAAGGTAAAGTATAAAGGTGATGGCAGAAAACCTTTTGTGAGGAGAGGATGTGCTTGCAATGGCAGCCCTAAGAATCACGACTGGGTATTAGGGATGAGTATTTGGAGAGGTGCTTGGAAGATCATTGCTACCCCAGTGGAGGCATTGCCTAGACTTGATACAGAGTCTAGACAGATAGCTAGCGAGTGAACAATTGGGACATTTGGTTAGTTATGCTATACAATGTGAAGTCATGAATAACAGTGGTAAGGAAAAAAATGGAATAAAATGTTACCCTATCTTAGCTGCTGACATATGAAGCTGGCTTAACTAGCTCCCTTTTGGTCCTCCAGTAGCATCTGAAACTACTACTCTCAAATGGGAGAATGCTAGTAATTAAATAACAAAACACTAATAACAAAACACTAATTACAAACAGTATGTATTTGGTCCTTGTCAAGACTTCTTTTTACCTCAGTCTAACTGAACAGTGTCTCGGACAGTTGCTTGTTCTCTATTTGCTAAACTGAACACCAGGGAAGACCATTTTCCAGATGGGATAGGATGATACTCTAGAGGTGGTTTTCATCAGAGTGCAAAGAACAGAAGCACTGTGTCAGTTTCTTTTTTCTTTCTCTCAAAGCCAACTGGGACCCAGCAGGGCTCTAACACTGGGATAGAAAGCAGGCAGCAATTGCTCCCTGGTGCCCTTTTAGCATGAAAGGAACTAAGAATAAGCAAAAAGCCTCTCCGTCTCTTCTGGTCTGCACAGCCAAGTTAACAACATTTTATGACCCGTGGTATTAAGAGAATTTGATAAATGTTTCAGAGTCTTCATGAAGATACTGTCTTCACTGACTGTTGGGAGATGATTGCCTGCTGTGTCTGGGTCATAACCAAGGGTTTTTCTCCCCATACAGAAAGAAAATGTGAGATACTAGGTGCAAAGAAACAATTTCTGCGGTGGTGGTTGTTTTTTTTTTTTTCCCCCAGAGGCTAAGCAGTTTTTGCTAATATTAATCAAAAATTATTTTCCAGCGGTAAGTGATGACTTACTGATATGGCAGCAAACACTCTAGCTTCCCTCAAAAAACTGCACCATGTAGAATTTGAAGCACTAGCAATATTTACGGGCAGAGTTGCTTTTGCAAGTATGTGGGAGCTGTCAAAGGTATAAGCTCTAAACACAAATTCTGTATCAGAGATTCTCATGCACTGAAACATTAGAGACAGGCATGATATGAAATACAGGAACTTCAGTGTTAGTTCCTTCAGTAATTTCGATGCAGGCAACTTTAATCTCGATGCAGGCAACTTTAATCTCGATGCAGGCAACTTTAATCTCAATGCATACCTATATCTCTACTATAGGTTTCTTGTGTGTTTCAAAATTACATGAGCTGCTACTGCTCCAAGGTCTCCATGAAGAGTTGGAGAACACTAGTAAAAGATACCTTAATAACAAAATACTAATTATAAACAGTACATGTTTTGTCCTTAGCAAGATTTCTTCCTCTTTTGAGTGACACTCAATTGACTGCAATAGGCAAGGCTTGATGGTACATCTCCATCATGCTGGTGCTTACGAAAAAGGATGCACTGAGTCAGCAGTTGTCTGTATGGATCTTAACGATTGTGGATGTGGAATTGAATGTTTTTCCTAAGCCATTTGAATTTATGCACATTGGAATGTCAGAGTACTGTCCATCCTCACATGCAAAACAGACTGAGATGTCAGCATCCTGTGTGGGTAGGGATGGGGCCATCACCTGCTCAGTGTTTCAGTCTAGTAAGAAGAGTGTGAGACCCTGTAGAATTAAGGGTAAAATAGTAATGTTTAGTAATATTTATGTTGGATACAAGTAATCTTGATTCCTGTACCACCCTCCCACTTCTTTTTTGCTTCCTCTTCCCACTGGCACAGGCTGTGCAACACAAGCCATTCTGGCATTTCCTGTGGTACAGCCTGGCCAGGTTTTATGGTTCTGAATGAGGCTGGTTGGTTTTTTTTGGTTGGTTTGTGTAGGTTTTTTTGGTGTTTTTTTTTTCTTCATTTTGGTTGTTTGTTTTTGTTGTTTGTTTTTTAAGTCATTATCAGTACTAATTCTGCTTTTCATTGATTCTGCATCACAAGTTAGAAGCAACGTTCTATTTTGAAGAGAATGTGCAAGGGGAAGACAGGCAAGCAGGAGTTGACAATTGTGATAGGTGTTTCATGTGGAATTTTATTTTCTTCTCTCTTTGGAAATTACCACATGAATTGAGAAAGACAGGCATGACTGACAAAGTTTCAATCTTTTCGGGGCCTTATTTAATTTCCTGTAGTCAGTGAAAATCATCACTGAGAAGTCTTTGATTCTTTGCAGGGATAGCTGCAGAGAATATTTTAATAGTTTCACCACCCTCTTTACATATTAGGATCCCACAGACATTTGGGGAGTTCCACTGTTGTCTTGTTAAGGTTTAACTTTTTTTTTCTTCCTTTTTTTTTCCTCCTCTTCCTCTTTTCTCAAAAATACACAATTTCTTTATTCCCTGAAATATAGTTAAAGGTATAAATATAATGACGGCAGTTTAAAAATAACTGTCAATGAAACTTATTAATATATTTTTTTTTTTTACCAGTGGGATGAGATGAGGCTGACTTTTTAATGCCACTGTTTTCTGGGGTGCTAATTGAATATTGTGTAAGTGAATACAGTTGTTCTCTTATTAGCAGACGGTATTTTGAATGTTGTAAAGTATTGGCAGGATGTGTCCTCCTAGTAAGTACTTTTCCTAAGAAGGCAAACACTACATAAAATGTGGGTTTTATTTTATTTTATTTTTTTTTTAGTGAGCCACACGGGGTGGTGCATCACTTGCTTCCCTGAAGCAGTTTCACAGTAGGTGAATGTACAGTGGGATCTGATCTCTCAAATCCACATTGTAAAGTGAATTAAACCCAGCACATTTACGTTTAACAAACAAAAGGAAGAATGTATTAGTGACTGGAGCATGTGTTTAGCTGAGACAGATCGGAGATGATTCCTCCTGTTTCAAGCTTTTTGTTTCTATGGATATCAGTTAGCAAGACAGAGGACGGATGCCAGCTTTTCTACGGTTGCTTGTGATGGAGACCAGGTGTTCCACAGTCCAAGGCTTGCTTGCCAGTTTAGCTTCTGCAGTGGGACAATGTTTATGAGAAAAACAAAAGAGCAATTACTGGTAGTTTTTTGAGGGGGTATAGTAATGGCTAACATTGTGGCAAATCCTTTAATAGCGGTCAGCTTTGTGGGATAAATAAGTACTGCTTAAGCAGGAAAAAGAAGGTGCCTTGGGTCTGTGGGATAGTGAGTGCCAGTGCTTCAGTGCAGTGGTGTTTTCTGATGGCAGGGAGGTCTTACTCAAAGTTGTTATTAAAATACGAGTAACACACTTATGGACTATTTGTGTTATAATACTCTTTTTCTATTTGGATTATCATCTTCATGGACCAGCTACTGTGTCCTTTGTATTGCAATTGCAAAGAGGAGCTTCCCGTGCTGCTTCTGCCTAACCATCACTGCCAGCTCCTGGTCACTGAAGATCAGCAATGAGCTGGTGTTCACAGGCACCGCTTCTCACCCGAGAAGTTTATTTTGGCATTTGAGTGAAGCCAGGATAGATTCCAACAAGTGAGTTGCATCAAGCTCCTTTCTATGCTCTTCATTCTCAAAATCTCGGTAAAGCCTTGGTAGCTGCCAGGGTTTGTACCTGCACTCTGCATGACAGGATTGGGATCTGAGTCTGAGATGAGGCTGTTGTGGAATAAACATACCATTTTACTACACTGACAAAAATGCAGTTTTAGTGACATTTTTAGTGAGGTATTTGGGTTGGTTTTGTGCTAGGATTGGATTATTTACACAACAGCTGGGCAGAAAGTAGTGAGGTAGTCACACAGAAAATACTCTGGGGAGTGAAATTCACTGCCTGGTAAATGCAATGTTGCTGGATTCTGGAGGTTAATTCACTTGCGTGAGAGAATTTAGTGAGCCCTTGTAGCTGTTAGTGGAGGTTGTTTCTTAGTACAAGCTCTCTTCTGAAAAGTCAGAGAAAATAATTGCCCCAAAATATGTTGCCTCCATGGCATGTATCTGCCAGTTTTACTCTTTTGTGGTTTTACATTTTCGGGTGGTTTTGTTAGGACTACAAGATTTTTGAATGTGGTGGCAATTGAGCCTAAGCCTTTTCAAAATACCTGATTTATTTGATAAAACTTACAGTTTTGTGAGTAATATACTTGTAAATTGCTTGACTTTTTTGGTAATACTAACCTTTCCCAAACATGTAAGATGCAGGCCTTCAGTAAACTTTTACAAAAGATTCTATGTACATCACAATTTTGCAGGACAGAGGAAATGTCTCATCTCTTACAGAAGTATATTTTGAAATTATAATTTGTAGTGCTTTTAACTTCACCTCTTTCTAGAACTGTTTGCAAAATGTGCAGGAGCCAGATAAACTTGCAGGATTTGCATGTCAAAAGTGAAGCAGTTGATTAAATGCTTTCAGCTGGGGTGTGGGTGGCTGCATGGAGAGGGGGGAGAGAGAACGAAATGGATAATGTGTAAAGGATAATTCAGTAGCTTTATGCTTGTAGCTCTTGTGAGTCAATAACTTACTAAATTCAGAAACATTATTAGTACCAAAAAAAACCCAAACCCAAATGCCTTCCTTGCACTTGAAGCACAAAGTACTAAAACGTGTCTGGTGTTTTTTGTGTGTTCCTATTTTCTTTGTGAGCCAACACATCCTGTAACTTAAGTTTCATTTTATCTGGATTTGAATGTTATAAGGCTTCCCAAGTATGAGTATTCTCAGACTTTTCTGTCATTAACCAATGCTTACAAAAATGATGCACTAACTCAGGCTTTCCTTATGGGCTCTCTTACTTCCTCTGTCTGGCTTGAAGGTACTAACCCTGAAGTTTTTGAAATTTCCTGTATGCCTAAGGTGTTGCTTTCACATGTCCACAGATTCAGGCACGCATGGGTACCTCTGGTTGTGTTTGCCCTTTTTTTTTAAAACAAACAAACAAAAACTGAAAAAAAAAAAAACAACAACAAGACAAACAAACCAAACAAACCACAAAACAAACAAAGAAAAAAAAACAAACCAAAACCAACCAACCAAAAAACCCCTCTATGTTGTATTCGCTCATCGTTCTGCTTAGACACATTTTAGATCTGTTCACTGCTATTTTTTAAAATATTTAGTGTGAACTGATTCTTGCTTTTCAGAACACTTTAATATGGAAAGAACCTTAATTTTCAGATGGGTTGCCCTCTGTCATTAAATATAAATCTTTCAAACCAAAGAAAAAGAAGAGCTGCTAGCTGTATATTCTGTTTTCTGTTTTTGCTAAAGATCAGGTTAGTAGGTAAGTATTACATGAAGCTATATTACTGTAGGTATATCTGTAGGTAAATAATGGGAGTCATTTAGATAAAACAAACCTAACAAAAACCTGTGATTATTTTATGTTGGCCTCCTTGGGTAGATGGCTTAAATATAGGAAACATCCTTGCAGTTGAGTTATGGAGGTCCAGGTCATCTGAAAAAAAATGTCTTAATCCTGTTCTTTCCCAGCTTACAGTGTATATCGGGCTACTTTTGACATTTTTCTCTTCCATTACTCCTTGCCTTTTTCCGTTCTGATCTTACCAGGATTGGCACTGTGTGTGTGTGTATATATATATTTTTTTTTTGGACCTAAGCATATTTAATTTCTTTAACTGCAAAGAAAGAAGTCATCATAAAAAGAAAAAATAGAATGATGGGCCTGTTCATTGAAACTGAAGAACTCTTTGGTGTTTAGGCTGCTCTGAAGAAAAGTATTGAAAAGTAGGCTTTAATTGACTTGTTTCAAGTGTTGCTTATAATTTCCTTAGTGCTAACTGCCTGTAATAATTACATAAAGTGTCTGTGTAATTTGTATGGTTTTGCTTTCAATTATTAAAATGAAATTTCAGTATGTTTATTTGGATCTTCTAAATGTCCTAGTTGGCAAATTCTGGATTTTATGCAGCTATGCGAGTGCTCCATAATATTCTGGGAAGTTTGTACTGAATTGCAGATTATTGCTGTGCAATTAGGATACCCATGGTTATAGTTACAAACATTTAAGGGCTTTCAAGGTTAAAGGTAAGCATTTTCATGATACTTAAAAATCTACACTTTGTGGCATGCTGTAGTAGTAGTAAAGTAAAATACGCAGTGAGTGAAAATGAAGGTCTGTTCCTGGAATTGTTTTGTGGGTTTGTCATGGTTTGTGACAGTATTCTTCAAACAGATTTTTTTTTTTAGCTTATTGTACTGAATCTGAGTGTTCAAGTTTAAAACCAGAACTTATGCTATTTGCATGTGGATCCTGGTTGATAATTGGATACTAATCATTTTACTTCAATTGATAGCACAGTAAGGATTGAAAGGAAAACCAAAATTTGTCATAAATTGATAATATGTCAGAGATCTGTTTATCAGCAAGATTTGAATGTGAAAGACTTGAACTAGCAAAATGTCCTATATGGAGTCACTAATCCAGAGAAGTATTTTAAAATTAACATTTTTTCTGGATCGGATCATGACACTCAGGAAACTGTTAGGCTCTAACTTTGTGAATGGATAATGCATATGGTCCCAGTTCATTTGATGCCGATCTTAAAAAGGTCTCTAAGTCAAGGCCACTGAAACCTTTGCTGCTGAAATTTGTGGATACTTGAGAACGAATAATGTCTTTGAAGTCAAGGTGCTTTACATTTAGGCTTATAACTTACATGCTTGAGTGGATCAAAGGGTAATTCTAAAAAGAAACTATTTATTTTCTTTAATTAAAGACCATTCTTGTGGTATGTGCTAATATTGGTTTTGGGGCGAATAAGAAAGACGGTAAAAGTGATTTAAAATATCCTACATTTTGTCCCTTTTTATTAAAGACCTTTTTTTTCCCCCCTCAGAAACCATATAAAATGTATTTTGCTTTAGGTGGTATTCCTTTGCTTATTCCTCATATTCTTTGTTCGAAGAGAAGTTATATGTGTGGAACTGCAAGCTGCTTTCTTTTTTTTCTTTTTTTCTCATGGAAAAACTTTTCATTTCTGCTCATTGAAAAATGTCACATTGTGAATAAAAATGTAAAAAATGTATACTTGAAGCTGGCAGTTTTATCACCAAAAAATGACACATACCATTTACCTGAGTAGGTCTGAGATCCCAGTGTGCTTTCAGAGTTATTTGATTCACAAAAATGCTGTTAAGTACCATAGCAGGAGAAAAAAATCTTTGTCAAAATGAAGACATTGAGAATTTTTTTTTTTCCACATTTTTCTAAAACCCACAGGCTTTTCTCCACTGTATATTTAAATAGAAGAAGCAGAAATTATTACTGTACAAAGTAGGGTAGCATGAAAAATTTCTGTTGAATTTGAAAGTAGAATTTCAGTCAGTTATCTGTGTTGCTGTCATTTGGGAGAGCTGCACTTTGGGCTTTGTTCTTTTGGAAACTAGAGTACTGTGTTAGATGAAATGAGAGGATCACCTGTTGAGAATGAGGGATTTAAACACTGTGTGGCTGTTACTGTGAGTTGACATTGAAAGGTGTTTGGAAAAATAGCAGCAATGAAATTTTTCTGCTTTGTACCTTAATTCCTAGGCCATGTAAAATACATATATTTCTGGATAATCCTTACTACTTTGATTTGGTATTACTATTTCTCTATTTTTGTGAACTTCTGATCAATTGTCTGTGTTCTGAAAATTCAGTAACACCTGCCAAGTGGCAAAGCAATCTTAAGTAATAATATAAAAATTCACATTTCCAAAGAAAGTAATAAAACACTCCCAGACAAATCTTAATGTTTTCTGCTTTATCCAGAAGAGAGAATTTTGAGGTTGTTAGCATTTTTCATCTTCAGCAGTGGTCTATAAACCTTAGCCTTCTTTCTTTACAGCGAGGCAGGTATTATTTTGTGGAAAAAAAAAAAACCAACACAACAACAAAAAAACCCAAACCAAAGCCACAAATGGGACAGAGGTGTGGCTGGTGCAAGATCACAGAAAATGTCTGCTTTGCAGTTTGAACTCATGTTTGGTTCTTCAGTCAGTGGAACGGTCTGGTCTGTAGTATTTCCTGTGTGCAGAAGGTGTACAAGATTTCTTTTTTAATGGTTAGAAAATACAACTAGAAGAAAGAGGCACTTTTTTTTTTTTTGTGGGAAGAAGCTGGACTGGTATGAATAAAATGCATAGGAAGGATTGTAAGTCCTTTTGCTCATCCTTAGAAGCAGGAAGCCAATGTCAAATAGAAACTCCATTTCTATGTTGCCATACATGGACTAAGCCAAATAATGGGGGGAAAAAATAGCTGAATAAAACTAGTATTATTTTGCAATATGACACTGCTATAAATCTCTTCTAGCCCTCTGTAGCTTTACAGTCAGTTTTAAAAAATAATTCTCTGTTAACAGAGCATACTCATGCATTTCTCTGTAAACAGACTTCAGTATTGCAAATGTAAGGATTGTTAGTGTGCAAGTCATTAAACCATACGAATATTAATTTGTGTGTACTAGTTTCCCTGTCTACTGGTGCATCACAATGTACTTATTGAAGGTTTCCCTGAAAAAAATCCTCAAGAAATATTTTTTTTCTAACATAAATGTCTAATCAGGGGAGAGAGGCATTATTTTCATAATGGAAATCTTCCTCCTTGAACTGAGGTGCTGCATAAAAGGTAGACAAGAATAAAAGTACTTTTGCATATTTGATCTTCAGGAGCAAGTTTCTGATTTGCCATTGCAGAATTTGGAGGCTCATCATCTGTAAGCCCAGTTGCACAGAAGAGAGGAGGCAATTTTTTTCCTTTGCATGTGAACCCAGGATTTGACTTTTTGTTGTTTGTTTGTTTTGTTTGTATGTTTGGTTTGTAAAAAAAAATCTACTCAGCTAATATCAAGATGTGAGCAGCAAGGTACATAAGCATGTTCAGTGGAATAGTTCCAAATTGGACTTGGCAGTTTTAGGTTTATGATTGGACTCAGTGATCTTAAAGATTTTTTCCAGCTTAAATGATTCTGTAATTTGAAGTTCATCTGCAAGAGACCAGTTTAGCTGGTAATCTTCACCCCTCCTCCTGATGTCCCAGTTATTTGGACTACACTGGAGATAGTTTCTGGGATTGGTCTTGGACACCCTTAGGTTTTACTGCAGAATTTTTCCTGAGACTTTAGTGAGCTTCTGGGGTTGTCCTTTTGATGGTGGTGGACTTCAATACCTCAGCCAGTTCCCCAGTACCGTGTAACACAGAGCATTTGCTGTTGGTTTTGTCTGACCTGAGCAGGTACTGCTCACTTTCCACGACCCCCCTTCAGCTTTCCGTAAGCTATGGGCATCATCTGGTAAAGAGAAGCAAATAGTTTTTTCCATTAGGTTCTGCATTCAGCTGTCAGCATCCTGTTCTGCTTCTTTCTAAACCCGAGTCTGGAATGTGGTTTTATATAATCAATCCTTTTTGTGATGTTAGGGAAGAATTTGGATCTTCAAGGCAAAGTGCAGGCTCAGTGAGAAACAGATAGGCAAACAGGTAGAATATATTACCATGGAAACCTTGTTAAATGGGCGATGGTGAGAACTTCACGTTGATTAAAGTTTCTTAATAATTGTTTTTTTTTAACAAAGAATGAAAAAAAGCCCTTGCCAAAACAAACAAACAAAAAAAATAGCCCACAACAACTTGGAAAATGCTAAACAATAATTAGGGATTGTGCTGTGGTGCTCAACGATGTGAGCTAAAGCTTGCCCATTCAAGGAAATAGTAAAAATGTCACTTTGATTAGAGAGAACAAGTTTCTCTTATGGTCTAGTGGTTCCTTCATCTGTTTCTTTAGATACAGTATAGACTGTGTAAGCATAAATTGACGTTCAGAACGTGATTTGTTTTGAAAAAGCATTTCTAATTTTTATTCATTAAAAATCCAATTAGGATGTTTAAACTTAGGAATAAGCAGAAATTCATGGGGTGAAATTGTTTGAAACTGCTTTAATTATGTCTCATGTCACACTGCAAATTTAAAAAATTTTTTTGTGATGAAGTAATTAATAAACATCATCAAAATGTGGTTTAATATTTTATTATTTCTAGTTATATTAAAATGAGGTATTTCTTAAAAGAAAAAATGAAAAAAAAAATTTCGCCATATCCTACGTAACCCTGACCAAGCCCTTATTTTATCTAATATTTTGTATTTCCATTTCTTATATTGATGTCTTCATGTTGCTATTGTTTTTTGAATGGCTTTATAACATTTAATTTTTTGTTTTCTTTTATAATCTTCATTTTTTGAACTGCTTTTTTTCTTCTATTTTTGGTTTATTTTTATTTTACAAGAAGGAAAAGGACTGAGAAAATAATACTCCAACAGGAGTGTTCTCTTTTCCATGTTCACTAGGGCAGAGGTCCTTCTCATGGCCTATGAGCATGGCTGGTACATCCTCCTTCAAGGCAATAAACTCTGTAGCAGTGAAATGCAGGGTAACCTTCCTCTTGGAGATATTAGTTAGAAATTTATTATTGTCCTGAAGTTTGTGTATGTGTATTGTATTTGAAGTCTCTGTTTATAGAATTATGCTTACTACTATCAAGTGACTGTGCTTTTCCTCTCTACAAATGCCTGATTTAATCAGTTGTATGGAAATTAAATTTACAGTCTAATTTTTGCATTGTGTGAGGGAAGTCTTTGTGTTATTTCTTGATAATTCTGATTAATGTTGTGTTTTTCTTGAGAAAGGGTGAACAGAAGTTACCTACTGGGGTACACTGTCACCTGTATCTGGCCTTGTTACTGCTGTGAATGTTATTTGTTGAAGAGGCCTGCTGTACTGAGGCTACACGTTGCTTGTCTCTTCACACCTATGTAGTTGGTCAGTGTCCTTTCTAAAGTTGGAAGCCCAGTACTGAGGTCCAGATCCAAATTTGCTTTTACTGTAAACTTGGAGGTTCTCCCTCCCACTGTTCACAAATCCATCCTCCTCCCTGCTTTTGGAGCCACTGTGAGAGATCCTCACTAGATACTTCCTTGGTCTTCTACTGGTATGTTAACCTTCTATTTGTTTTCCTCAGATACCCTGACATTGCTCTAAGTCTGCTTTTCATTATCCTTTATAACATTTTATTTACTACACAAGAATTACTAATCTCATCAGTCATCTCTCTTTCATGTTGGTCTTCAGTGTTTTTCTGTATTTTTTCTTCTAAAAGAATAGATCACTTTGTTCTAGTCCTTCCTGGTTCACATGAATGATGAAAACTGAAGTGATAAAGGCAGATCTTGTTCATAAACTTTTTTAAAATTCAGTTAAACCACTGAAAGTTGGTCATCTCTTGATATCTTGATGGGTAAAAGAAGGAGGCAGGAGAATAGGGAAGTATTTGTGTATCAGGGAGCTTGGAAAATCTGGGCACCTCTGACCGAGTCTGAGTGCTCTCAGTTCCAGATTCCTTGCCACTGAATTGTAAGTTACTCCAGCGAGAGCTACAACTCTAGCTGCAGATTTCTAACCTGTGTGGCTGTGAATAGGGAATACCTGAAAGCCAAAATAATTGTCAGATCTAAAGCAGGAGCTCTGGAGCCAACTGTTACTAGCGCCTCTGCATGGTGGAGTATCCTAAAGACGTGGATCCAGCAGCTCAACATGGGAATCACCAGAATCCATATATGTGTGGGTTTTTTTTTCTTTTATTAATACTTTTTGTACGTTGAGGTTATGTTTTCTTTTCCTTGAAACATTTGTTTTTTGACAAATCAGCATTTGTTGTAAAATTTTTAACTAATTTATCTCTCTATCAATAATAAAGTTAATGTTTCTGGCAAGATGTGGAATTACTGTTTGAATGCAGATGTGTTAGTTCAGTATCACTGTAGAGAGAATGTAATGAAGAAAAATAACATCTGATCATACCAGAAAATTATACACCATTAATGACGAGAGAAATAGCTTATAGGAAGTGTCATAGTTAGAGGGGCCAGGACCAGTTATCGTTATGTGGTTAGAAGCAAAACTGTGTATTCCATACTCTCTATGTCATTGCTCACGGGCTGCTAA